>CM024795.1:1452196-1509427 GCA_014281875.1 Nibea albiflora | reverse complement strand
TCTCTCTCTCTCTCTCTCTCTCTCTCTCTGTCTCTCTCTCTCTGTCTCTCTCTCTCTCTCTGTCTCTCTCTCTCTCTCTCTGTCTCTCTCTCTCTCTCTCTCTCTCTCTCTCTCTCTCTCTCTATCTCTCTCTCTCTCTCTGACGTTCACGCACACGACTGCAAATCAGAGTAAATCAGCGAGTTCATTATCGAATGCCGCCGACTCTCCGAGGAACCTAAAGACTTCCAAAGTCTCCACCAAACTCTTTTCATCTTTTCAATTACGCCCCTGAATGAAGCGAGGGAGGAGGAGAGGAATGAACCCGGCTATTTTCTACAATGGACACAGCTCGCTGTGTGTGTGTGTGTGTGTGTGTGTGTGCGTGTGTGTGTGTGTGTGTGTGTGTGTGTGTGTGTGTGTGTGTGTGTCACAGTCACACTCCGTCTCCTCTCTCTGTCTCACATGTGCTTTGATAGAAGCAGGCAGGGGAAAGTGAAGGTGCTTCGAGGCAGCGAGAGCATTTTGGCCGCCGGAAAAGTTCTCTTGATTTGCCGCCGTCGTCCATTAGAGGGCTCGCCGATGTCACGGCAGAATCGGGTTAACGAGGCCGATGTGTAGACGTCGCTGAAATGGTGCAATCTCCTGAAAGCTGTCAGTCAGACGGCAAATCTGAATGACATCAGAGCCTCGGATCAGCCTGAGCGACGAGGTTACGTCAGAGCTCGGTCACGACTCGAGAGTCATCTTCTTACAGGTGCAGCCTGTGAGATTCGCAGGTATCTGCTGATGAAATGTCCAATTGCATTGAACTCAGCAGTCCCAAACAAACACAGTTAGCTGAAGCTAGCTTCTTCTTCTTCCTCTAACTTACAGTGTGTGCGATCTGTACAGCCTTTTGTCCATTCTGGGCTACTGTACTGAACATGGCGGGCTCCGTGTAAGAGGACCGTCTCCATACGTAGATAAAAACACGAGCAGGCGTTCACATGTCACTGAAAACAAAGTTAAGGTTTTATTTTCATCTGAAGCTCGTCTCACGCTGACTTCCTGTTTGAGCTCGCCGTGCTTAATTAAATAAACACATGAATTCAACATGATTAGCGTTAAGCGTGACACGGATGATCCTCGCTCTCCGCGCGGTAACGTGTCCTCGGGCGTGTCTGTTCAGTGTGTCGTTGAGAATGAATTGGCAGTGAATGAATTAGCATGCTAATCAGCTGATAATTATCACTTTGTGTGAGAAGAAGGAATTATTCGGCTCTTTGATTGACTTTCTTCCGATCATCTTTTCGCCGGCGGTGAAGCGCGACGTTCGGTTCATGGCGGGAAACGAGCAGCAGCGTTCAGCGTGTGAGCGAGAAGGTGTCTCATTAGAGTTCCTCTGTCAGCCGCAGAGCCCGGTGATCAGCTCACGTCTCAGATCGTGTTGTTCACATACATGTCTCACTGATTGCTGATAGAAACAGACAGACAGGTCTTTGTTGTGTCATAGTCCTCATGATTGACTCGTCTCTCATTTAAGAACATTTTGACTCGGTCCTGTCTCAGTCTCAGACACAGAGACTGAATTCACTTCCTGAATCCACAAACACAGGAAGCAGCAGCAGAAGAAGAAGCTGTGTGTGATGGACGTCAGACGAGTCTTCTTTAATAAAATTTGACTTCAAGAGTTCATCACGATGAAAACACACAGCGGTCTGTAAACAGGACTGAAGACGCCTGTCTGTCTGGTCTTGGTCTTAAATTGGTCTCCGCTTGGTTTTGTCTCAGTCTCTCTGTGTTCTTGGTCATGCCTGGTCTCAGTTCAGCTGGTCTTGTTCTGTCTGAACTTTCTTGATGGGAATAAACTGTGTTTTCCTTCAATCATCAAAGCTCCTTCTGCAGAGACAGAAGAACGTCCCGATGTTTATTATGAAGAGTTTTCCTCTCAGTCACTTTAGGTCTCAGTAACGATGTCGGACCCTGTCGATCTCTCTCAGCGAGGTTGAGGAGTATCGAGCAGTCATCTTTGAGCGGACTTTGGTTGTAACGGTCCGTGTGGAGAGGAGGAGCACTGAAATTCAATCTGAAGATTCAGCTTTTCGTTATATTCCCGGGCAGACGTCTGCAGAGATCACAGAATCATTCTGGTGTATCAAGCTGCTAATCAGACTGCAGAGGAAGTCTGATCCTCTGGCTGCACCACAGGCTGACTCGTTGTGAAATCATAGCTGATTGGTTTACGAGCCCTGATAACAGATAATGCAGGATTTTCTTCTTCGTTGGTGGGGCAGCCTGCGTGTTTCCTGAGAGGCCAAACCAGAAGAACAGACCGCCGCTCGTTTAGATGATGTCAGTTAATTGGTTAGTTCTACGACAACAACAGTCCTGTCATGAACAGCTGCACATTAAAACATTTTCATCTTCCTCAGCTCATAAAAATGATAATTGTGTTGAGTTGTTAATTTACATATTTACATACATGCACCGACAGCCATGAAGAAACACACACACACACACACACACTCCATATATGACACTCTGTCGTACCCAGAATGCATTTGTAATTGACCACATGCTGATTGGAGGAGAATGATGGAGATTGCAGGCTGCAGCAGGAAGCCAGAGAGCTCCAGTAAAGCAGAACTCACGTGGCAATTTTCCAAATAAATGACTCTAACAAGTCGAGCTCGGTTTCCATCTCTCCTCTCTTATTTTTCATCCTTCGCGTTGTCGCGGTCACACGGTGAAATCTGTTTTTTTTATATTATCAGCAGAAAAAGCAGAAAGCAATCTGAGCAGAGGAGCTGATAAAACTGGAGCCTTTATCTCGTGTTATCAGCAGCAGCGTCCAGATATCTGCCGTGACAGAGACACGGCTCAGCTCATGGACAGACATACAGTATATACGTTCTCTGATTGAACAAAAACACTTGAGGAGGTGAAGAGCGGATCAGCTTCGATCGTTCTGTTCCAGATGTGTCCAAACAGCAGCGCTCGTGCGTCACAGCAGGAGTCTGTGAACGATCAACAAGGACTAATGTTTGATCCAACACGGCTGTCTCCTTCAACATGTTGTATTTTTATAGAGTAATATAAAAAGTATTAAAAAGATTCAGTCCATATTTGAAGTATTGACATTTAAGTCCTGCTCCTAAACCTGATGATCTTCTGGTGAGTCTGCTGGCTGTGAAGAGGACGCAGTGGATATGACTGCTACGTTTTCTCTGTCTGACGAAGTAAAACTGTGAAAATATTCAAAACACAGCATACATTTAAACTGATGTTGATATTTTATGGTTGTTTGGACTATAACAGTGCAGCAGCCTGCGCGTCACAGAGCCGTGCACGGTTGAATCAGAAGGGTGAGGTGAAGGATATTCAGCTGGTTGCAGTCTGCAGCTTCACCTGACCTCTAACCCCGACATCTAACATGATCGTGTTTGTTGTTGAGTTCATGAATGACGCTCTGCACACTCGCCTCTATAAAAGGAAGCAGTGTGGACTTTGAGACGTTCAGGTTATTTTAAACGTCTTCATTCTCTGCAGCTCACTCGGTGACCGATGAGACGTTACACCTTTCATTTGCTGATCCATAAATCACGCTGACGTCTCGGCCTAATGGAGAACAGTCACTGTTTTAAGGAGAAGGGCCTTTTGGTGACGGCGGGCCGATTGCTTGCAGGTGCAGTTTTCACCTTCCTGAAGTTGCTCTGCAGTGTAACCTTAATGAAGCACCTTCTGTGAGGCTTTGCAGTCACATCGTCCCTCGGGGAGTTTCCTGCAGGCAGCGAGCTCAGGATGGAGGAACTAACAAACAGGCATCATCTTTTGGGGCTCTGTAAAGCAAATAGAAGGTGTCTAATGGGAGCGCGGGGAATTCTCCAATTGTAATGCCTGTTTTCTTTAATGAACAGCTTCAGTTTGTCTGACCTTTCCGCTCTCCTCCTCGTCTGTCCCAGCTGAATCCGCCGGGCCTGCTGACTATGCCCCGGAGCCCCACCTCCAGTGAGGATGAGATGGCCCAGAGCTTTTCCGACTACTCCGACGACTGTGCCTCCGACAGCTCCCGCGAAGAGACCATTTACGAGACCATAAGAGCCACCGCCGAGACATCGCCGAGCCGCATGGACGACATTCACATGAACTCGCTGGTCGTCCGAATCCTCATCCCCGACCTGCAGCAGACGGTGAGTGTGTGTGAGTCAGTGTGTGTGTTTGAGTCAATATGAAATATGAATTAGATCTGTGTTTCAGTATCGACCTCTGAGTATTGATCATCCAGCCTTCTTGTTGAGATCCACTGAAGAATGAATGATGTATGTGACACCTCACAGCCTCATTTATAGTCCAACAGGGTTTGTTAGAAGCAGGTACACAGTGAAGCGACTCCTCACCTCTGCCAGCACGGGCCTGAAAACCTGCTGGTGGTCCAAACCTGCTGTGGTACAAACACTCCCCCGGTGCTCTGAGCTCACAGCCCGGCTAACAGACTGAGCTAACAGCAGCTAACATGAGCTAACAGACTGAGCTAACAGCAGCTAACAGACTGAGCTAACATGAGCTAACAGCAGCTAACAGACTGAGCTAACATGAGCTAACAGCAGCTAACAGACTGAGCTAACATGAGCTAACAGCAGCTAACAGACTGAGCTAACATGAGCTAACAGCAGCTCCAGCTGTCAGCAGTTTACTTCACTGTCCATCATAAACTCTGTAAATCACAGAGAGTTGAGGCGGAGCAGCCGGAGGACATCAGAGGGAAAACCAGGAAACATTTTCTCCATAAAATCTGATCCAGTTTCACCAGAATCAGTGAAATAGTTGGTGCTGTGTGACTTAGTGCCGTAAAGCGTTACGTACTTCTCCCGACCCGGAGCCCAAAGTTACATAGTGTGAGAACAGACGTACGACTGACAGAGACACCGTCATCACAGGTTAATATAAACCTGTCAGGAGTGTGTGTGTGTGTGTGTGTGTGTGTGTTGTGTGTGTGTGAATGAGTGGGCGACATGTCACGGGCTGATATAAAGACACGAGTGTGTCTTATTGTAAAGAACTGAGGGATTTTCTGCCTGATTGAGGACGGCGACTGTTACTCGTGTAGGCGAGCGCGGCTGAACAATATAAGCCGGGTCCACTCTATTGATCAGCAGTGTATCTGTGTGAAGATCAGCCTGTGCGGGCTGTGACAGATGATGACATGTGGAAGCTCAGAGTAGAGAGTAAATGACTGATGAAACTCGTTATAATTATCCTCCATTTTTTCCATTAATATGCAAATGAACGGCAGGTAGATGAATAGCACAAAGCAAATAATACATAATAGATGTTATTCTCAGACTCAGACCTCATACGGCCACAAAATGTGACTGTTGAACAGCCGTGCTACCAGCTTCCATGAAATACGGCATGTGCAGTTCCTCTAACGTCCACTTGAGGCTGGCTGCAGAAGTGAGTCAGTCTCCATAAGTCCCCATGTTAGACAGCAGAAATAAACATGTTTACAGCCTGGTACAAAAAACTGTTTTGGTCTCTGTAGCTAATTTCCCCGTTCATGACAACTGTACTGAGGGTGAATTTATATACAACTCACCTGTTCACATTATATTAAAGCCTGACATGTCGTCTTTTAAATCAGACTTCACTTTGTCTGTTTGCATCTGAAGATTTCTGAAGCCTCAGCATGAAGCCTCACTGAACTAACGGCCACACGTCCAGATTAAGCAGAAAAACAACATCAATATTTGATCTAATCTGCTGCGTGGAGCCTCACATGTATCTGTGCAGAGCAGCACGGCGCTAACAGTGGAACCTGTGGATGATTTATTCATCCGAACAGTCGGTATTATAGATGTTTGATTTACAAAGCAGCCTCGTGCATTCATTAGCTGCACGCTGTAGATTTAATGAAGCTGCAGGAGTGCTGTGACCGTATGCAGGACGACGTGGAGCATTGTTCCTCTCACACAGTCTGTACAGTGGATGCTCTTTCACTGCTGCTCACAGCAGGTTTTGGATGTAAAGGTGTATCCTCAGAGCAGCGCTGCTTCACTGTACCTCTCTGTGACGAGCAGCTGGAGTAGTTTCATCTCGGACTAACGCAGCTTTGTGCTGTAGCTGTGTGTTTGATGTGTGTGTCCTCTGGGACTCAAACGCATCACCCTGCATGTCCGTGACCGTACGGTGAGTTGAAGTTCTTGTTCGTGTGCCGGGCAGAAGAAGAAGGTTTGATTTCTCCTGAGTTTCCCGCCTGTATTCAGGCTCTCCGTCACATTTCGGATGTTCATTTTTCCCGCACATCTTTTCATTCATGTCATAAAGCGTCATCCCACTGAGGCGAACACACGAGGAGCGTAACACACGGCAGCTTCAGAGCACTTTGTAGTCACTTCCTGCACGGCACCAGATTAAAGGAATGCTGCGTAAGTGTGCGAGCGACCCAGCAGGCCTGAATCCTCACGGTACAGCGCCGACCCAGAGATGAACTCATGACCCGCTGATGTAATTAGCTTGGTGGTTATAACTCCATCATAGGAGGTGTGTGTGTGTGTGTGTGTGTGTGTGTTTCACATGTGCGCTAAGCCCTCTCACATGCGTGCACTAAAGCTCCTGATTCCACATTCATCACTGAGTACTCAGCGGTGCCACTTGATCACATGATTGTGTCACGCAGTCGACTTAGAAATCAAACACTGTGTGTGTGTGTGTGTGTGTGTGTGTGTGTGTGTGTGTGTGTGTGTGTGTGTGTGTGTGTGATGTATACTGTACTATATGTTGGATGATACAGAGTGAGTCAAAGCTCAGGTGACAAAACTTTATTTTGACCCGTTAGCGACTCGCGGCTAACATCATCTGTGTTTCTACAGCTTCTCAGCATTAGAAAGGAAAATGGCCGCCGTGTGAACGTGGTGAATTAACGTACCAAGCGACAGACAGCGCTCATTAGCTTAGCATAAACACTGACACACGTTGTATCTCGTTTGTTTCTTCCGCACACAGACGAACAGTCCTGTGTATCAAACGTGTGCAACAGGTAGGACATGTTAATTACATGTTAATTACAGTTTTAAAGGTGATTTGAATGGACCTTTAACAGCCTGGTTAGCTGTCCCGCCTCCTCCATTCAGTCTTCATGCTAAGTGAATCACGTCCTGGCTCCAGCTCTGTGTGACAAAAAATGGTGGACTGCTCCTTTAACTTGCTCCTGGTCACATTGTGACCTTGTTATAAGGAGCGTTGAGACAAAGGCTGGTGGCAGCTGTAACAACAGTCCACTCTTCACACAAAGCAACACTGCGAGTACAACCTGAGCATGAGCAGGAGACAGATGTAGGAAGCGATAATGTTTCCTCCTCCCCACATGCTTCTTCAAAACGTTTCTTTCTCACTTTATTTCACCTCTCATTTCATGCCAGTACTCAGCTCTCACGGCCAGATGGAGACTCCGTCTTCTCAGAGCTCGCTTTGCTAATGACTCAAAGATTGGACACAATGGCAGACTCGAGGTTAGACAGGAAAAGCTACTTTTTCTTCTTGGACCACGATTGGACGGTTTAAGAAGGCCGTAAAGCTGCTAATGTCTCACTGTTAGCTGCCTGACCACCCACCATGTTCTGTCAGCTGTTAGCTTCCTGAAAGCACCTTAAAGGGAAGTTCTGCTATTTTTACAGTCTGTGATTCTGTGCAGGAGCTCAGAGGGCCAAACTGGAACCATGTTCTGAATCCAAGTCCAAAGGTTTTAGTCAGAAATATCGAAATGCTTCATCTTCTTCTTCTCCTCCTTTATTATGGAGCAACATGTCTTGCTTGAAAACAAAGGTCCTCATCCATCCATCCATCCATCCATCCATCCATCCATCATCCATCCATCCATCCATCCATCCATCTGTCCGTCGTCCATCCATCCATCCAATTGTCCATCCATCATTCATCCATCCATCCATCATCCATCCATCCATCCATCATCCATCCATCCATCCATCCAGCCTGAACCACCTCAGCTGGCTCCTTTCGATGTGAAGGAGCAGCAGCTCTACTCCGAGCTCCCCCCGGATGTCCGAGCTCCTCACTCTATCTCTGAGGCTGAGCCCGGCCTCCCGGCGGATGAAGCTCATTTCTGCTGCTTGTATCCGCGGTCTCATTGTTACGGTCACTACCCAAAGCTCATGACCAAAGGTGAGGGTTGGAACGTAGACGGATTGGAAAATCGAGAGCTTTGCCTTCAGGCTTAGCTGCCTCCTCCCCACCACGGTCCGGTACAACGTCTGCAGTCCTGCAGATGCCGCACCAAACCGCTGATCCATCTCACACTCCAGTAACTGGCTGATTAAAGGTGCAGCTCTAGTTATATTGTGTGATAAACATTGATCTGCTGTTTCCTGGAAGCTTCGTACACATTGTTTAAGTAGAACTCGTGTCGAGGGCTGAGGAGGCGGCCATAATGGGAGCCGATGGAAATTTGCCACTGTAATAAAGGAGCAGATGGAAAGGAGGCCGTATCGGTCCAAACAGGCCTGCCACATGCCAGACATCTGTGCCTGAACACTGCACCTTCAACCCTTCATCTTCCTCCCCTCCCCACACCAGGCGAGAGGATTACAGTCAGGCAGAGTTCATAGACCGCTCATCCCTTCGGCCTTTATCGCAGACGCAGGGTTGCTATCGCCTGCTGAGCAGCACATCCAGCTGTAAACACTCACAAACACTTCCTGAATGCCACGGCACGGCGCCCATAATCCTCTCTGATTCACATGTGGCCAGAAGTCCTGTATTGTATGTTTGTCACTTCAGGGAATCTGGATGTTGGAAAGAGCAGAGGGTCACGTCAATTACACGCTGAGCAGGCGAAGTGTCCGTACAGCGCCGGAACAATAAAACAATACAGAAGCCTGGCAGCGCTGCAGGTGCCCGCGGTTTATTTGGAGGAACTGGGACAGTGTTTGTGTTGTTGAAGCACCAATTTCGACGTGTCTGATCTATTTTGATTGGCCGCCATTGTTCTGCGACTGTATTCAGATGCTCTCATCACGCGAACGTCGCGGCCTATTTGCATCTGTCAGTCAAAAGTTGGAAGTCCAGTTTCACAAGAGAAGCGTCTGTCAGAGGCTGATAACGTCACGTCGTCAGGTTATTATTCCAAAGATGAATATTTCATTTGCAGTGATTGCTGTGACTGCCAGCCAACGCTCCCGTCTTCACTCTTTAATCAATTTGTCTCATTTCCTCTCACACACAGAAATGCATGCGCTTCAACCCGGATGCCACGGTCTGGGTTGCCAAGCAGCGGATCCTCTGCACGCTGAATCAGAGCCTGAAGGACGTGCTCAACTATGGGCTTTTCCAGCCAGCGAGCAACGGGAGGGACGGCAAGTTCCTGGATGAAGAGCGAGTCCTCCGAGAGTACCCCCAGCCAATCAGCAAGGGCGTCCCGTCTTTGGAGGTAAACCATTGGCCAGTTAGAGTCCAGGTAGCAGCGATAGAGTCTAATTTGTTGTTACATCAAACACAACAGGACAAGCAGATATTCAGTCGAGCTGAGCCTGATTGTGCAAACAGAAGTAAATAAATTATGTTATTCAGTGATGATGTCATCAGGTGACGAGCTTCCAGCTCAAGATCCACTTACTGTTCTTTTAACAGCGTCTCATGATCTTCATCAGTGATGTGACCTGTTCTGTTCAGCACGTTGTAATCACGTTTGATCCAGACAGACAAAGTACTAAATAAATGAAGTTAATTATCATTATATGAAACTCACATTTTACAGCTGACGTGTTCGATGTTTGTTTCTGTCATCGCTGACCTCGCTGAACGTTTCAGGAACAAAGTTAATCAGAGTTGGAGGTTCGTCTGTGAGACGGATCCTCAAATTCACTCCTCACGTCTGCGACGTCACTGTGTTTGGTATCAGTGTGTTTGGTATCAGTGTGTTTGGTATCAGTGTGTTTGGAGAGGAAACCAGTGCAGATGGCACCATCAGCATCAGTGTGTGAACGGCTGAAGGTCACGAGTGTTGTTAAAGCACGATGTGATTGGCTGTACATCAAATCTGCTCAAGTAAATCACGACCGAATGATCGACCTGAAATTATAAATAAGACCGCCTCACACACTCACACACTCACACACTCACACACTCACACACTCTCACACTCACACACCATTTGAAGTTTCACTTTCTCCCGACCTCGCAGTCAGTCCTGCTCCCCTGGTGACTCTTCCAGTGATTGCTTTTGAGATGCACCCTGAGGTGTGAAGTAAACAGCTCATGACAGTTTTCAGGGAAAGGTTGTCAGTTCCCAGAAGTCTCCTCTTAATGGAACAGACTTTCACTTTAACAATAATTTGTCTTTCACTCAACAGTTCCGCTACAAGAGTCGAGTCTACAGGCAGCCCAACGTGGACGAGAAGCAGATCGCCAAACTTCACACAAAGGTGAGAACGTTAGCGTTCGTGTCCAGGCGTCCTTTACTCGCATCATAAAATGATTTGTGACGGCATGACACGTGCCAGCTTTGACTGGTTATGCAAATGTTTCCCATCACGGAGAAATGTTTACTGCAACAGCTCCAACAGCATGCATCGTTCCCTGTGTGTACATCAAATTAACCCTGTAATTAACACATGATGGAAATCTGTAAGCATCAAACACACACACACACACGCGTTGATTTTCCTCCTGGAAACAGTGAACACACACACCCGACACTGAGCTGGATAAAGCTGCTGAATCGCTCGTTTGTGAGCGGTCAGCGAGCCTGACTCTGCTTCTCTTCCACTCTGCGGGGTGAAGCGAGGAGCCGGGAGGCAAACGGAGCTCCGACAGATTAAAGTTTACTCACAGGATGATTCGTGTCTGCTCGTGTTACTCACGCAGGTAACAGTGATTGTTTGATGACGTACAGGTGTTAGACAAACAGGTGACATTATCCACATCATCTGCAGTCTTCAGCAGCTCTGCAGGTTTTTGGATTTGAACTGTGTCAGAGGCAAAACGACGTCCCAGCATGCATCACAGCAAAGCTTACCTGTTCCTCTGTACGTCTGCATGCTGCTCAGAGGAAGTGTTGCCTTCCTTTGCTCCTCCCTTTCTCCACCCACATGAACAGAAGTGAATCTCTACAAGTAATATGGAGCCTCTTGGTCGTGGTGTACGGCTGTGAGTCTGGGCTGCTGTCCCACAGCTACTGTAATCCTGCAGCGCAGCCAAAGCGTAAGTGTCTCTGGCAGCTCTCTGTTAGCAGCACACTGGGAAACTGTCTGACAGCTGCTCTGATTCTACATCTGAGAAAGAGAAGACAGGAGAGGGAGGCGGCGAGGACGGAGGATGTAAAAGGCAAAAACATGGAGCAGGAACTGAACACACACACACACACACACACACACTCTTTGTGAAACTCATTAGTTAGACAACGTGGCTCTTCTATAATAGATATCTATTTCTCATTCGTTTGTCTTTGTTGGGTTTTTTAAAACTTTTTTGGAGCCGGTCCTGTTTGTCATGCAGTCTGCTGCTCTGTGATTGGCTGGAGCTCACAGTGAGACAGCCAATCAACTGCCAGCCTGCCTTCCCCAACCTGTTTCAGCAAAGAGACGGTTAGAGAGGGAGAGGTCACCATCCTCCAGACTCTGATTCACCAGGCCTGCAGACACACACACACACACACACACACACACACACACACACACACACTGGGGACGTGTCAGCTGCATTAAATAAAACATTGCATGAAAACACACAGGGCCATGCACGTGAACTCTTGACATTTCCAGATATTGAACCAGCAGCAGTGACTCATCGTGGTTGATATCTAAACAGCAGCGCTCCGTGTCTGCGGGCAGACTCACCTGGTTTCAACCATAAAAATGATTTTTCATTTCATTAACTGTCACAAAATGATCTTCAGTTACACAGAGAATGTTTCTATAAACCTAGTAAGCAATAAACCAGCGAGGCTGTTACGATGAGGCTGGCAGAATTTAGACGATTTAAACGTCTTTTAGCAACAAGTTTCCTAACAGATTCAGACTGAACAGAAACAGATACGAGCTTCAAAAAGCCAGATCCATCATCACCAATGTCCAGTCTAACAGTGAACACAGCAACAGAACCTCTGAACCGGCAGCGTCCAGTCTAACAGTGAACACAGCAACAGAACCTCTGAACCGGCAGCGTCCAGTCTAACAGTGAACACAGCAACAGAACCTCTGAACCTGCAGTGTCCAGTCTAACAGTGAACACAGCAACAGAACCTCTGAACCGGCAGTGTCCAGTCTAACAGTGAACACGGCAACAGAACCTCTGAACCGGCAGTGTCCAGTCTAACAGTGAACACGGCAACAGAACCTCTGAACCGGCAGTGTCCAGTCTAACAGTGAACACGGCAACAGAACCTCTGAACCGGCAGTGTCCAGTCTAACAGTGAGCACAGCAACAGAACCTCTGAACCGGCAGTGTCCAGTCTAACAGTGAGCACAGCAACAGAACCTCTGAACCGGCAGTGTCCAGTCTAACAGTGAACACAGCAACAGAACCTCTGAACCGGCAGTGTCCAGTTTAACAGTGAACACAGCAACAGAACCTCTGAACCGGCAGTGTCCAGTCTAACAGTGAACACAGCAACAGAACCTCTGAACCGGCAGTGTCCAGTCTAACAGTGAGCACAGCAACAGAACCTCTGAACCGGCAGTGTCCAGTCTAACAGTGAACACAGCAACAGAACCTCTGAACCGGGCAGTGTCCAGTCTAACAGTGAACACAGCAACAGAAACCTCTGAACCGGCAGTGTCCAGTCTAACAGTGAACACAAGCAACAGAACCTCTGAACCGGCAGTGTCCAGTCTAACAGTGACACAGCAACAGAACCTCTGAACCGGCAGTGTCCAGTCTAAACAGTGAACACAGCACAGAAACCTGTTGACTTTTGCTGTCACTCTTCGAGTTTAACTGTTTAAACAAAAATGCTCAAAAGGTCCAAAGAATATCTCTAAAAAAAGCCAGCCAAGAACTTGTTGTTATTATTGTTATTATTATTAAAGTACTTATAATTCTAAGTTGAATGTCAAATTTACTTGATTTATTGTTTTTCTTAGAAAAGCTGAAAATATGAGTCTGTGTTGGTTGATGCTCAGTCTCTAACTTGTGGTGGGTTGATCAGGACTTCCTCACCCGTTCGTCTCCTCCCAGCCCTCGTCGCTGCCTTTTCTCTCCTCCTCATTTGTTCGTGTGCCTTTTCTTCTCAGTCTGCTCTTTTATTGCTACCTATTGTCTTTCCCTTCTTCTGCCATCTCATTCTTCTTTCCTCATTTTCTCTCCTCTCCTTCGGGGAGCTGCTCTCTTATCTATTTTTATCGTGCGGCCTGGAAAGAAAGAAAGAAAGCAGACAGGAACAGGAGAGAAATCAGCAGCCATTTCACTCCCCACAGTCGCCACACTGTCACCCCCGCCTGTGTTTCTTGGTTTCAGTAGCCTTTTATTCTTCCTCATGTTCCTCCATCTTTAACAGCGAGTCTCCTTCAATTTCACACTGTATTCCTAAACGCTTCCACTTTTCACCCTCGGTTATGTTTGACCCTCTACACCTTTCTCTAGCTGCACTTCTATTTCAGTCGTTTACAGCTCTGTCCTGACTCTCTCACACCCACCACCGTTTGTTCTTTTTCTTCTCGCTGTAATAGCTCTCTCTCTCTTCTCTGGTTTTGTGCAGGCCAATCTGAGGAAGTTCATGGATCTCATCCAGCATAATCAGGTGGACAAAGTGTCCAAGTTGTTGGAGAGAGGCTTCGATCCAAACTACCATGACAGCGAGACCGGTGGTAAGGCTGCACTGTGTACACGCACTAACACCTCCATCAGTTCAGGGCACACATGAACTTCCCCATCTACATCAATAATATATATTTATGAGGAGTGGTTGGTCGCAGCACGTGTCCTGGGTCACTGCGAAGATGTGTCGCCTCCTGCACAGGCTCAGTTGACTCAGGTTAGATTCAGGTCTAGAGTTACTTGTACAGTATGTAGGTTAACAGGTAATGAGAGACAGGTGGGTGTCAGATTTCCAGAGCTGAGGCAGCAATTAGTTCAAATCTTCCCATTAGAGCTTCTGGAGGTCTTCAGAGGTCAGAAATCTTTGACCTGATCTGAAACAGACTCGTGGCAAACCGACCTGAACTCAGATGTGTGTTGTTGTCACAGTTTGTGTCGATCACTGTAACTGACTCTTCCTGTGTCAAGTACCGTGCTGTTCGTTAGCTCTTCTCAACCAAATTTTGAAAATGGTCATGATGCGAGGCGATCTGCAAAACCAATCAGACAGACAGCAGAGTCTGCCAGAAGAGTTGATGTTGATAGTAACCAATAGCAAGTGTACGTTATCACCGCTAGCAACCGGCAGTGTCCAGTCTAACAGTGAACACAGCAACAGAACCTCTGAACCAGCAGTGTCCAGTCTAACAGTGAACACAGCAACAGAACCTCTGAACCGGCAGTGTCCAGTCTAACAGTGAACACAGCAGCCTACTAAGGTGGTTTTCTTGCCGGGTTTGGATCCTGGCATCCTGGGCTGAGTCAGCTCAGTTAGCTACTTGTAGCTAACTAGCAAATGAAGGAATTCAGGATTTTCAAGTGAGCACATAACACATCTATCTACAGTAAAGGAGAAAGTTTACTGAGGTTGCTCAACAAAGGGTCAGTTGGACCTGATCGACAGTTTCGTTGACCCAAACTGACTTGAAAACCGGAGCGGCAGACTGAGGCTCTGCCACAGAAACACACGCCATCCTCCTGCTCACCACTGCTCTTATTATCGCTCACACAAACACACTTTTCTCCTGCTGATGATTAAGATGCACTTCAGAGCTGATGAGGTTTTAAACAGCTTGACTCCACATGCAGAGCGATACAACAACAACACGACCACAGAAATACTCAGAGCAGACTGTCGACGGGGAGGTCGGCGGATTAAATCAACACGTTTTTTGATGCACAGAAAAATGAATTCACCTCCATTAAACTGACGTGGCAGCAGTTTAAGAGGCAGATATGTGAAAGCCTGAGACTATGAGCATGGCCCAGAGGTGTGACTGTCTATATAATGTGCGTGAAGCGACTCTTGCAGGCAGCAGCGCGGTGGCCAGCAGTTTGGACTGTTAAATATCGCTGATGTGCAGAGAGGCAGCAGCCTGTCAGAGGAGAGCGTCGCCCTCTGGGCAGCGCTGAAGGAGTTTGTTTGTTTTGTGCGTCTTCCAGGACACTTGGCTCTACGTTTTTCACACACAACCAAACTGAAGCGACGCCAGCGCCCGGAGTAATGAGCTGCGTCCCAATGTCAGCGTGTTCTCAGCACAGCTCACAAATGATCCATAAAGACAAAGTGAGCAGGTGGTTGGTGCGGCGTCAGCTCGGTTAGAAGTCCTCATCGGCCCGAGTGGAGGTCTGTCAGGGGAGCGTCCAGCCTGGCAAGAATAACAGCATATTATCTCCACACATGCACATCCACTCACTTCTGCTCTTGACTTAATTTGCTGTGGAGCTCATACCCGCGATTAACATCAGAGATTGTTGTCAGGAATGAAATCCAGCCGAAGAACACATGAACATGATGAAACACTCAGCAGACAGAGATCAGACACGTGGACTCAAGCATTAATGCTGATCATCACAGGCAGTGAGGTGATCTCTCACCAGGATAATCACGCTCATCATGAACATCCGGCAGTTTACAGGCCAGTCGCTGAGATTTCAGGTGAGATCTGGACGTGATGAAGCAGAGTCACGACTGGCCGAGTCTGGTCGGTCTAACCGAGAGAGTGAACGCCCACAAAGAGCTCGTTAATAAGGAGAGAACGATGCCGACTTTCTTCCTGATTGATCTTCCACTGAGCTTCATTAGAGGACGATAATCTGCCCAGATGAATAGAAAATGAGAGACGTCTAATTAAACCACAATTATCATTAAAGTGGCTCCAATCAATAGTTTATAAGAGGCAGATATTTCCCTCAGGAGTCACAATTAGACTTAACATTTAGAAACAAACTGTTGGCTGACAGCTTCAACGTATCACCTGAAATATTATTAATTAATTATATAATAAGCCTGCCACCATCTGAAGGCGTCGCCGCTTTAAGGAGGGCGAGTCACGTGGAGGGCTGAGGTTCCTCTGAAGAGCTCGAGAACCACGCGAGGTTCAGCCGTCCCGAGGATGAAGAGCTCTCTGTGAGGAAGGAGACTTCCTGTTTTATCTTTTAGAAGAACAGAGATGCCCCCGCGTTGGGAGAAGGGGATTATGGGATTGTGAAATAACTTGCAGCGATCATGTAAAGCAGCTTGTGCTTAAAAGCTCATTACAGTCACTGAGTGTTCACCATGACACTTCTGTTTATTTATGATGCTTTAATGAATGTGTCGAGTGTATCTCAGCAGTCCAGCCGCTCTGAACACAGCCCGCGTGGAGTGGACAGACCTGATGGGGCTAATGAAGGTGGAGCTGAGAGGAGAGAGAGGGGCTTATTAAACAGAGAATTGAGGCTTTGTTAAAGGAACGCCTGGCTGATGGAGGAGGTGGAGGAGGTAGAGGAGGTGGAGGAGGTGGAGGAGGTGGAGGAGAGGTGTTTCTGAGGGAGCTCTTACTCCTGACTATTGACTCCAGCTATTGATTTCAGCCGTCCAGTTCAAGCTCTGCATGCGATTAACAAAAGAAAACATAGACACTCCTCTTCATCCTCATCAACACTCGATTTCAGGAGAAGCCAGCTGTCCTTACAGTCGCACACACACACACACACACACACACCACACACACACACACACACGCTCATCTCTGAAGTCATTTCCTTTAATGGATGTTCAGCCAACGACAAACGAAGGTGCATCTTGATTTGGTCTTATAGAAACTCACTTCAGATCAAATGTATGGGACAGACGCTCAGAGAGTGAACGGCTGGCCTCGTGTTACAGACAGTGTCGGTGTCCTGCATGGAGGTCTCAGATGGTGGAGCGGCTCGTCCCCCTCGAGTGACACACTGAAGCTGAACTTGCTCCTGGTGGCTCGTGATGAGCAGCCTGATCGCACCGTGCATGGCCCGCTCTGCCATCAGTGTGTTAGTGTGACAGGTGATTTGTGTGATCGTCCATTTATCTGTGAAACATCAGATGAGGCGGCTGCAACAAAAAGCATCATTCAGTCTGACTGAGAAGTCTTTTCTGCTGCTGGGAGCCAAACTGCAGCAGTTGAAGAGATTTATGAATATAATATCTGAACAGACAGCGATTGAACGCCTCAGTGTGCAGCTGAGTTTCATTAGCTGTCCCACACACTCATTTTAAGCATGTTTGAAGTATGTTGGGCATTCGCTTCACTTGGAGTCAGTTTACTGAGCCATGATGCAGCATGCTGTCTCACAGCGCTCAGCTTTGGCCAGGAAGCTGCAGCGTGTGGTCGCTTCATGGGCTTTAAAAACACAGTTAAATTACTGAATTACAGTAAATATGAACTGTAAATACACAAACCTGTGAATGTTCCTGAATAAATGAATAAACCATGTTAATTATTACAACTTACATGAACTTCACTTGTTCAAACATGAATAAAAGAGCTACAGAGACAAAACAGTCACAAATATCTCAGCTCATAAATCAAACATAAATGAGACTTCCTGCACTGTAGCATTGAAATGAGGACACATCAGTTGTCTCTGAGTGTCTTGTTTTGATGACCTCATTTCGATCGACGTGTCTAATGATGTCTTAATCACAGCAACGTTTCATTACTCTCATTAGCTGAGACAGACAGTTGACCTGCTTTTATTTTCTCAGCCTGATTCACGTCAGTGAAGATCTGTTAAAAAAGCCAAATAAAGCCGAGTGTTGTGAAGCGTTCTTCAGTATCAGACGTGCCGGGCACGCCGCCGCGCCTCGTCTTCAGGATAACCTCATTCACATTCACGCTTTATGTGGAGCAGTTCATTTGAAATCTGGAGCATCCACCTTTCAGATCATTCTGGGAGGTGAGTTCAGTGTCATTCGGACGTGAAACCGACCACTTAGTACACAGTGAAGAACCAAGAACAGATCCTCTTCATGGAGTTCACGATGCAGCTGAGAAAGGCCTGACACAAATGAGTCGAGACAGACGTCCACTAATGCAGATCATTTCCTGTCTGAAACAGAAGAATAGTTCAGCTCATAGATCCAGTGAGAAGTTAAACAGCCTCAGCTCTACAAAACAAACAGTGGATCACTTTTCATTTTGTGTTTGTGTGACAATCCTTCAGATCAAATCAATTTGACTTTCAGCAGCTTGAATTCCCCTGTGAAACGTCGTACACAGGAGACCTACTGTCCCAGGTTTAGACAGTCTGACGGGGACGTTCAACAGAGACTACGTCCAGGTTTTAGACAGTCTGCGGGGACGTCACAGAGACTACGTCCAGGTTTTAGACAGTCTGCGGGGACGTCACAGAGACTAACGTCCAGGTTTAGACAGTCCTGCGGGGACGTCACAGAGACCATGTCCAGGTTTTAGACAGTCTGCGGGGACGTCACAGAGACCATGTCCAGGTTTTAGACAGTCTGCGGGGACGTCACAGAGACTATGTCCAGGTTTTAGACAGTCTGTGAGGACGTCACAGAGACTACGTCCAGGTTTTAGACAGTCTGCGGGGACGTCACAGAGACCATGTCCAGGTTTTAGACAGTCTGCGGGGACGTCACAGAGACTATGTCCAGGTTTTAGACAGTCTGTGAGGACGTCACAGAGACTACGTCCAGGTTTTAGACACGTTAATGTTTCAGTGGGCAGACTCTGGATCAGTTAAGCCTGATGTGAACCGTGTCTGTGAGCAGGCTCGCTGCTGCAGCTCATTATAGTTTCTCCGAGCGAACAAGAAGATAAATGAACAAACGCATCTTACCTGGTGCGCTGCTGTGTGAAACACCCCACAGGTTCGATGTCCTGGATATTGATGCTCGGTGTCATGTGACTGAAGCTGTAATTGTTCACTGTGAAGTTAAACCAAGCAAACAGCAGAATGCAGGCAGACTGTTCCCCGGTGGTTTGTATGAACAGAAAACAAACTGTGTCACATCTTCTGCATCGGTCCCTGGAGCCGCGTGCCACACCGCCGCTCCATGAGTTTATCTGCTTTAATAATTAAAAACAAACCTGATGGAGGCGTTTTCATCGTCACAACATTCTGCTGCTGCGTCCGACACTGATATTCAACATATTCTGTCTGTTTCTTCTTTTCCAGAGAGCCCGCTGACATTTGCAGCTCACCTGGACAATGTGGTGGAGATCATCAAGGTGCTGAAGAATGGAGGAGCTCACCTGGACTTCAGAGCCAAAGACGGCATGACTTCCCTCCATAAAGCCGCACGGTCCAAGAACCAGATTACACTCAAGGTAAAAGAAGCTCCATCCTCCTCCACCCTCCTCCACCCTCCTCCATCCTCCTCCACCACCTGCTCGCAGGTGCATTCATGCAAACTGGTATTTTCCAGTTTCAGAGTGTAACTGTGGTAACTATGTTCATCTGTACTCGAGTATTTGTGCTGGTTACATTACTTATGATCAGAAACTAGCGAGTCGACAACTTTGCTAACAGCCAAACGTCAACAACAGCAGACAGACAATAACTTCTCCTCTGCCATTTTGTCCATGAGGCTGCTGAGCCCGGTTACATTGCCCGGTGGTTCAATCCTCCTGTGGTACTAACACTCCTCTGAGCTCACAGTCCGGGCAGCCCGGCTAACAGACTGAGCTAACATGAGCTAACAGCAGCTAACAGACTGAGCTAACATGAGCTAACAGAAGCTAACAGACTGAGCTAACATGAGCTAACAGCAGCTAACAGACTGAGCTAACATGAGCTAACAGAAGCTAACAGACTGAGCTAACATGAGCTAACAGCAGCTAACAGACTGAGCTAACATGAGCTAACAGAAGCTAACAGACTGAGCTAACATGAGCTAACAGCAGCTCCAGCTGTCAGCAGTGTGGATCAACAGACGTCAGATTATCAGAGTTGCAGGATGTTGCTTTAACATCACGATGAGACGATAAACGAGCAGAACCAGTTTCAGTTTAATATTTTTCTGTTTCTTCAATTATGGTTTTAAACGTTTGTCAGCTTTGATGTCTGAGTCACTGCTGCTTTGTCTTCTGTGACAGAATGAAGCACTTTGTAACGTTTATCTTAAAAAGAAGAAGTAAAGTTTGTTATTATGATGATGATGATGCTTATTATTATGAGTCTGCATTAAAGAGACGATTCTAGCACAACTTACAAATCTGAGATATCACGAGAACGGACACACACTCGACGATCCACCTTGTTTAATAATGCATACCTTCCCTCACACACACTCACCCACACACACTCCTGTCCTCCTCAGACCCTGCTGGAGCTGGGAGCATCACCAGACTACAAGGACAGCCGTGGTCTGACTCCTCTGTATCACAGCGTGGTGGTGGGAGGCGACCCGGGCTGCTGCGAGCTCCTGCTGAACCACCACGCCTTCGTCTGCTGCCAGGACGAGAACGGCTGGCATGAAGTTCACCAGGTAAACACACACACACACACACCACCAGATTCACTAGGTAAACACACACACACACACACACCACCAGATTCACCAGGTAAACACACACACACACACACACACACACACAGCGCAGAGCTGCTTTGGCTGTTAATGTGTGACAGCTTGTATTGGGGAAGCATTACTAAAGCACACACACACACGCAGCCTTCCCGGCTGTCAGCAGCTGTTACCCGTCCAAGTAGATGAAGACGTTTAAGGAGAGACGCCCGGCCCTGCAGCACTGACAAACTATGAGCGCCTCCTCACAGTGTGTGTGTGTGTGTGTGTGTGTGTGTGTGTGTGTGTGTGTGTGTGAGGCCTCAGATTTATCAGACTGCTGATATCTGTCTCCCTGTCAAGTCACAAAATCTAACCAGCTTCAGGTGATAAGAAGTCATTCCTGTTATTGTCCTTCTGAAATGAGGCTCAGTGTAAATAGACCATTTCAAAATACCCCTCCTCCTCCTCCTCCACCTCCTCCACCTCCACCTCATCCTCCTCCTCCTCCTCCTCCTCCACCTCCATCTCCTCCACCTCCACCTCCTCCTCCTCCTCCTCCTCCTCCACCTCCACCTCCACCTCCACCTCATCCTCCTCCTCCTCCTCCTCCTCCACCTCCTCCTGCTCCTCCATCTCCTCCTCCTTCTCCTCCTCCTCCTCCTGCTCCTCCATCTCCACCTCCTCCTCCTCCTCCTCCACCTCCATTTCCTCCTCCTGCTCCTCCATCTCCACCTCCTCCTCCTCCTCCATCTCCACCTCATCCTCCTCCTCCTCCTCCTCCTCCTCCACCTCCTCCTGCTCCTCCATCTCCTCCTCCTTCTCCTCCTCCTCTTCCTGCTCCTCCATCTCCACCTCCTCCTCCTCCTCCACCTCCATTTCCTCCTCCTGCTCCTCCATCTCCACCTCCTCCTCCTCCTCCATCTCCACCTCCTCCTCCTCCTCCTCCTCCTTCCCACTAAACTGGCTTCAGATTCAGACATTAACGGAAATTGGTTCATAAAAACAGAAACTTCCTGCTCAGCCTCTGCTTGTAATTGTCTTCTTCGCTCTGCCTCGGCAGATTAAATTGTGAAATCGTACATTTCTTGAAGCTTTCCTTCACACACACACACACACACACACACACACACACACACACACACACACACACACACACACTCACACACACACACACTCATCCATCCTTCATGTTTTGATGTCTGGGTTCATCCTGAGGGTACAGCAGCTCATCTCGATGTTATCTCCTCTGCAGCACACTGACATCTAGTGTCAAGCGCCTCTTACTGCAACTACAATCACATGGACGTGTTTAAGGCTTTGACAGTGAACTGTGTGTTAATGTGTGTGTGTGTGTTTGCAGGCTTGCCGTCACGGCCATGTGCAGCACCTGGAGCATCTGCTGTTCTATGGAGCAGACATGAGCGCCCAGAACGCCTCGGGAAACACTGCTCTACACATCTGTGCCCTATACAACCAGGTGAGCCTGGGGGAGGGGTGTGTGTGTGTGTGTGCATGATGTGAATGAGAGCACACACCACTATCGGATTGACCTGGTGCTATTTTAAGTTAGTTAAGCCAGTTCTGTCAAATGTGTCGTGAAACGTGGGAGAAATGTGGAGCAACAAACTGCAGCCTGAGAAGAAAAGTACGACATCATGGACACAAACACGGCATGAAGACTGAAATAAAACTGTGCTGATGTGCTGCAGGATTAAAGTGGGATTCAAACCTGTTTCCTGTTTCCGGGGTGATTCACTGTGGACGGCATCAGCTGTCAAACCTTTCTGCTCAGTCGGACATTTGGTGGTTTATTTGTGCTTTTACGGTTCCGTCTGGGGCAGCTGGACTTGGTGGTAGATGACGTGAAGGCGTCCAGACCTGAAGAAGCTTCTTGGACGAGACCTCGAGCATCATCACGGGTCAAGTCCGCTTGCCCCAGATCGAACCCTTGTCTAAGAAAGATGAGCTGGACGACTGATTCCTTTGATTTAAAGACGATGTGTTCATATTCAGCCTGCCTCCACCTCGTTCACTGCTCTGTTTGCACAGACCTCTGCAGGCTCCCATGGGATGAATCCAAGCCTCCTTGTATCTTATTTATCTTGCTCGTATATTTGACGCTCTGATGCTGCAGCTCGGAGAATCCCCAGAAGTCTAACTTCACCGCCGAGTCACCGTCTACCTCTAATTGCAATTAATAGATAAAGTGTGTGACCGTTTGCTGACAGAGCTTCAGGTTATAGCTGCTTTCTAAACATCATAAATATGGTAACGAGTCTCATGCATACGTTACTTTATGTTAATTAGTCTGTCGTACACCTTTTCTCTACATCAATACATTTATTGTTCCTCTTTATCTTCGAGCAAACAGCCGTCTTGGGTCACCTGTGGCTCCACATGGCTTAAAATTTCTCAAATTTGGAAGACAAACCAACCATCAGTGGATTATACCAACCACGGGGGGGCGCCACGCTCTTTCAACCCGGAAGAAACCCGGAAGAAACGGGTCGTAAGAACCAAAGGGGAAGAAGGAACATTTGTGATAAACTGATGAAAATACAAGAGAAAAACGAGTCCCCAACAAATGCAACATTTTCTCTGAGCAGCTGCTGTAGGACTTCACTGAGTCTCGCCCACACACAGGTACAGATGTGAGAAAGTGCTGAGAGACGAACTCACGTTTAACAATAAGACTCCAGCCTGATCCTCCTCACTTCCACCTGTTAGCATCCCTGCAGCTGAAGGTCAGCTGCACACGTGTTTGTGCGGCCAGTCATGTGAGACCATTTAACAAATTGCCCTCGGAGCGTGCCCAGTTAGGCGGAGAACTAAAAAAGTCCACGGGTGTATTTGAATCGAAGCAAACATTTAGTTCCACTTAAGAAAGATAATTATATTTCTATAGAAGAGGAAGCGCGGGCTTTGACCTTTTCTGAAGTGGCCTTTACGTCACATCCATTTGTTGCTTACATGGACTGTTGTGGAGAAGGTCGTAGGTACGAAATGCTGGATGCAGCCGTGGAGCGTCACTTTGAATATGAAATCGATTCTTAAAGGATAAGGCTGACCTAAACCTGAGTTAGTCCATCCGTCAGTGCTTCCAGATGTTTCTACCCCGTCTGTGACGAGCGAAGGTCTTTAAGAACTACTCACAAATAAATGTCTGGCTCTGTACTTTCAGCTGCTCGCTGCGTTTCTCAGCTAAACTTACTGAAAAAGCACCTTTGTTGATTTGTTGGGGACTATTTCCAGCAGCGGATTAATCCACACGTGGTGTTCTAGTGATTGTGTGTGGCAGCAGGACGGCGTGCACATAAACTACAGTGTGGCTCAGTGATGTGTGTTTCTTGCTTCCTGGTCTGTTAAGTGTCTTTAAACCTGCATTTTTCCTCCTGACCAGCAGGGGGTGACTCCACGAGTCGATTGTATTGAGTCTTATGAGAAATGAGCTGAATTCTTAGTTGCTTGGTTTCCTCATGAGTTTCTTCTTGCACACAGCTTGATGTTCATTTAGTAAATGATGGTTTCATTTCACAGACACGCTTTAGGGCGTGGTGAAGCCTCAAACTCACAAACTGATCAAATCTGAGTCCAGATTCAATTTTAGTTTCTAGTTAGCTGGAATACGAGAGCGTTTGAGATCAGGCAGGTCAAAACCAGCTCACAGAGCGTTAGCTACCAGCTCCACGCACGTCTGGCTCCGACAAGATGGCGACATCTGTAATGCCATGCCAGACTCGGCTCAAGCTCTACGGCACAAAGGAAGAAGATACACAGACGATGCTTGCTAGTACGATCAGTTCATTATTGGTTTTGGATTTGTTGATGATATTAAGAATATAGAAACTCTTGAACAGTGAAGACGATAATGATGAATCGAGGGGTGATGTAACCTGGATTATTCTCTTATTTTTATATTGAACGTCGTAAATATTCATGAGCTCTGTGATGGATGGAGCAGATTCTGGTTGCAGAATGAAAACTTAAAAACTTGAGGCGAATGTGCGAGGCCGCTCCGCTGTCATCTCCTCCATCGGCTCCATCGACGCTCACAAATGTGACACGAAACCAGGAAAATCCATTTGAAGCTGAAGTTTCCATGGCGCCCGAGCGGCAGCGTTCTGGATCAGCCTCGTGACCTTTCTCCCATTTATCCGTCCCTACATTTTCTATCCTGTCCTTTTCTTTCTGTTCTAAAAGCTAACCTGCGCCTGCTTCAGTTCAGCCTCTGATGTGTGTCACACATTTCCATTTTCTGAAGCTTCATTATGCAGCAGCTCCTATAGAAGGAAAGAAACGTGGGATTGCCACACTCCAGATGGAAACGTCCACGGGTTAAAAATAACACAGTCATGCGTGTCTCAAAATAAGACGTCTAAATGTCTAATCGCAGGAATATTTGGTGATGCCAGCATCACACATGCTGCTGCACAGATTATGGTTGTGTATCAGTATCTCTGTGAGACTCAGAGCCATTTTCCAACTCTCAATAGCTTATTGTGGATCTAAAAAAAGTATTTATATTCATGTGTGCGTGCACAGTACATGCGTGGTTGAGCACTTTGTGGGCGATTTGTGCAGTAGATTCAAACCCCTCAGCACTCTCCATCTCTCTGTTCTCCTCTCTCTCTCTCTCTCTCTCCTCTCTCCTCTCTCTCCCCTCTCTCTCTTTGAGTGGAGCAATAGATACACACTTAACAGCAGGCTGAAGCTCCATTCCTCATATAGGTAGTAGATGTTCTGTTGTTTTCCCCTGTTTCAGTGCTGGGATGTTCAGACGTTCAGCCGCTCTGATCAGTTCCTGCTCTGCTCACTTCTTTTGCTTTTGGAACATTCTGCTAATGTCACAGGAAGCTAATGAGCCAAAGTAGGAGAATTAAAAAGGATTTCAGTGTTTGACATTTTCTTCAGCTTTCTTCTAATATTTTTTCTTCTCCCTCAGGATAACTGTGCCAGAGTGCTGCTCGTTCGTGGAGCTGACAAAGAAGTGAAGAACTACAACAGCCAGAGTCCATTTCAGGTAAAAACCCCAAACAAACCAACACACACACTCTTCACTGCCGCTTGCATGTTTAAGCGATAATGGAAGATCGATTTCAGCTTTCAGCGTGAAAAACATTTTTAGTAGCTGCACATTTTCTTCGTCTCATTTGTTGCCATGGCAACAGTGAAAAAAAAATGGTCAAGGTCAGTTGTAACCAGGGACTGTGAACGTCTCTCTGGCCAATATCAGATTTGTTTCAACAGTTTGTAACCAAAAGAGAGCATCAAACGTTCACGCCGTCTGTTTCAGCCTCTCGTCCTTGAGTTGATGTTCTTTTTTACGCACTTCGTGTTTTTTCTGTTACCAACTTTGGCCGACAGCCCGAAGAGCTCGTGGGGAGAAATATCTGAAACTGAAGCTGTTATTATATCACATTATATTATATCATACAGGAAGTACAGAGCTTTGAGTGTGTTTGCATAATTACATGAGCCGGTCCTCCGTCTATGTTTTTACATGCGACTTGTACGTTTGTGTTGTTAGCTGTTGAAGTGTGTACGCTTCAGCAGCACATCACATCGCAGAGAGAGAAAAACCCGGCAGCACTGAGAGCTGCCTATCTGGGATGATTGACTCATAACCTACGCCTGAGTTACAAAAGAGCCTTATTCAGGCAGGCGTTTATGAAAGGCAGTCCCACGGGGTCCTCGACTGTCCTCCACAGCCACTCCAGTGGAGCGCTTCATTAGCTGGAGCGCTTCATAAAGGGAGTGAGCCCGGGCCAAATGGAGATCACAGCAGGGTGTTAGTCAGAGTTTGAGCCGTGTGCTCGGTTTGGCCTAGATTCAGCTCATGGTGGCGTGTTGATGTTACGTGGTTAGCACTGGGTTCATGTTCTGGGTTCTAACCTGCCGGGCCGGGGCCTCCTCCGGGTGCTCCGGTTCCTCCCTCAGTCCGAAGACATGCAGGTTAATTAGAGACTCTAAATGAGCGATGAATGATGTCAGTGTGTGAGCTTTGTGACTGACAGATTACGACCTGTCCGTGTCGGACCCCGCCTCTCGCCCACTGTCGGGGGAATCGGCTCCATCTATAGCTGATGGATGGATGGGTGGATGACACGAGTGCTTTTATTCCTCTCAGCGTGATTCTTCACTTTGAGTGCAGCGTCCAGGATCAATGATCTGCTCGGCTGAATGACCAGTTTGGAAGTCAGAACTTCTCTAATGGGAGACGCCGCTCTCTTAAACATCACTTACACTGTGGATTCATTGAACTCCATTAAATAGATTGATGAAGATGTCTGAGGTATAATTTTGTTGTTTAATGGGACAAATTAGCAGTAAAACTTTAATAAATGAGTTCACATGTAGACTAGTATCACTGCTGGGCATCGCTAAGGTCTGACGATGGTTTAACCTCGGAGGACAGCCAGTGTTCCAGAGTTTTAGGTGAAGTCTGATGAGGAAGATTTCCTTTCTGCTAGTTTCTAAAATCTGCGTATGAAAGCAGATCTCGTTAAATAAGCTGATAAAAAGCTAAATCGTGATCAGATGATAGTGGATGGGTTCAGCTTGGATCTGGTCCAGTGTGTGCTGCCTCTTTTGGTCTCCACATGAACAGTTTGCGTTCAACCAAAGCTTACTCAAACTACTCAGGAAGCTTCTGATGACAAAAAACTGTTATTGAGATTAATCAGCAGGTACACAGCAGACTCTGAGTCTGTTTAGCAGAATAATCCATCGTAATCGACCAGGAATGTCCGAGAACCCTCGATAAGGTGTTCACCAGCTACAGAGAACGTGGAGAACGTATTAAGGTTTCTCAGAAACCTGACCAGTCTGCATTCACAGAGCAACAAACAGCACGATGTGCATGTCTTAACGTATAGTGAACATCTGTGGGGGAAGTGTTAGGTGTCACTCTCCATCAGCATCATCAAACACCACGTGAGGAATATGTTTCATAAAGAGAGAAGGAGCACTGAAGCAAACGTTCCACTAATGTTTGTTTAATGTTTGACACAATCTAATTTTGTCCAGCGGTCACAGGAGAGGCTTTGTCCTCTCCTCAGCAGGACAGAGATGCTGAGAGACAAACAGCAGCTCTTCATGACTCCAGCCTGAGCAGAACAACAAGCTGCCACTAGACATGTTGTGGACACTCACTTGTTTTCGAGTGGAAAAACTCGCTCTCTTGCTCTTACTATCTTTATCACTGTTGCACTCTCCACCTACACATAGAGCCAAGAGCTGAATCCAACAAGTTTGTGCCTGTTCTCTGAGTGGACGGCCGGCAGTCTTATAAATGTAGGAAATCAGTAACTGGAGTAAGGCTAGATGAAAGAACGAAGGATCAGTGCATCAGCATGTAAACTACTCCACTACATAAGACCAGCGCTGCTCGCTAAACTGTGGAGTCTGAGAGTATGTGAGGATGGACGGCCAAAGATCCGTGTGAGCATTAAAGCAACATTATGTAAGATGTGGTTGACATAGCAGCACTGACGAGTCCAGCAGCAGTCAGCCAGCTCGGCATCTGTCTTTCAGCCTTTTATTTCACCAAGCTCTCACCAACCACTAAAAGTCAGTCCCAGATTTACTCTTGTCCGGCGGCTTCTTGCTCGCTCACTCTCTCCTTTTCTCTTCTTAGCTTCCTCCGTCAGCGTCTGCTGCTCCATCAGCTTCCAGTCTTCTGGTTTCAACAGATTTATAACCTGCTGCAGGTGATTTGCTCCCATTCAGCACCAATGAGGTCCAACACTGATGTTGGGTGATCCGATCTGCCTCACAGTCCATGTTCCACTTCATCCCAAAGGTGCTGGACGGGGCTGTGCAGGCCCGTCAGGTTCTTCCAAGACTTCTGTCTCCCAAAGCAGGACAAATAGGTGCAGATGTAAACCCCGGGTCCACTTCAGTGCCCATTTTAACACGCAGCAGCTAACGTTAACGATGATTTAATGGAGTGAAATCTCTCAGTGTGTTCTTCCATCATTTGAATGGGGACACTGTGATCTGGCTGCAGGCTGCAGGGGGCGCTGTAACAAGCTGCAGCATCCTGCGGTGAAGAAGTTGAAGCAAATTCAACCTTTGGAAAAATGCAACCTGGCGTGGATCCATGGACTAAACTATAAGTAGTAAGAAGTGAAGTTTTCTTTGCTTTGTGTGTGATGGTTGAGCGACACAGACAGTGAATGAGAGTGAAGGAGCACCTGTATTTGGAAAGCTGCTGAATCAGAGAAGTCAAAGTTATTTTCTGGTTGTTTTCTCACCCCACAGCCAAATGTGGCTGACGTGGGGACGAGGCAGCGAGCTGCTCACTCCAAGAATGAATGGGGAAATGGTGACTTGCTAACGAGAATCCATTTTTATTTGCATGTGTGGCTCTTTATTTTTACCAAGTCTAGCATGCTGCAGAGAGAGTGGGCACTCTGCAGGCCTGTCAATTGCAAACACCGTCATTAGGAGCCAAATTAACAACTGGAAAGTGCAAATGCTAATAAACAGCGATTGCCACAGCTGAATGAGGCACGCTTACATTGTGCCGCTGTGTATGCTTAATTGGGACACTGTGTGGGTGTGTGGCCATGCCATTTGATAATATCATGTGTCAGTTCAGTGTGTGTGTGTGCCTCAGTTTAGCCTGATAACCATTGTTGCGTATAATAAAAGACTTTGAGCACAGCCGAGCTCAAACTGCTGAGCCCCATTCTCCTGATCAAAATGAATTTTTCTTTATTTAACACTCGCCTGGATGAGCTGGTCACATCCTCACCACTTCCTCTGACTCCGGTGTCCTCGAACAGCGTTAGCATCTCTCCCATCTCACCCCTGTGCTCCTCTGAGCTCTTCATCCTCTCTGCAGAACCTCATTTCATTCACCTTTCTTTCTTTCTCTCCACATTCTTCATATCTCTTCTGGATTTTCTCCTGTGCCATTCTTCTAATCTAATTCCTCTCTCCACTGCTCATTATATTCATTGTCTCTCCTCCTCTTCCTCCCCCTTCCTCTCTGCCCCCCACACATTCTCTTCTTCTCTCATCGCCCTTGGCACACACCACGATAAGTCAGACATGATTTCCCCTCTGCTTCTTTTTCCTGTCTTATTATTCTGAGTCACGTGCTGCAGATTACAGCCACCAGTGACATGTCATGTAGCACAGCATGCTAAGTGTTGTCAGAGAGTGTGTGTATGTTTGAAATATTATTATGAATTATTGCAGATCCCCACGTCGTCGGATAAGGAAGTGTTTTGTGGTTGGTGTGTTGTAGTGAACAGGATCACGTTTGACCTGCTCATCTTAAACTAGCCAATGAACAGCTGGTTTGTTGGTGCCATAGCAACAGAGACACACTCTCCATCCCCCCAATGCTCAGACCTTATAGACCTCCTTCTCAACAGCAAGCAGCTGTTTTTAGCGCTAACCTCTTCAAATGACTCGTTGGCCCTCCTCTTTTCTGATTGGAGAATTGGCGCCACCTGGCGCTTATCTCGTTAACCAACTCCTGCATAACGTCAGAGGTTTTCTTTTGCTTAAAAAAGTTCAAATGTATGACACAGGATGGAAACACTCACTGGGACGTGTTGAAACTGGCAAACTTGGACAAAACTCAACTTGTCATTAATTTTATCCTAATTAGGTGTCCTTGGGCATGAACCCCAAATGACTCCCAGAGACTGACCATCGTTGTGTGACTGTTTCCCGGCTGGGTTGGTGTGAGTGTGTGAGTCTGAGGTTTGCTGTAAAAGTGGTTGGAATATTAAAAAGGAGCTTTGAAGAACATTTACCATTGTTAGTTAGAAACTGGCAGCTCCAGCTGAATGCAAATCATTCTGACCTGTTGTAGAAATATTAAAGTCATTTCTCACTTTATTCTCCACTGTCTACTTATTGTAGATGAATTATAAATGAATACACCCAAACTGGCTCACTGAAGGAGAGTGTAACGTCGTCACGCTGCCTGATCAGCCGGTGAAGTTGTAGCTGATGGTTGATCACCCGTCGTCGAGGCCGCCGGCTCCTTTCTCCTTCCTGTGTTGGACTTTTGTTCTTTATTGATCGTTGATTGATTTTCTTCTCGGTTCTGATCTGTCAGATCTCTGCTGATGTTCTAAACGGCTCACAGCGCCGCTCTGCCGCCTTCCCAACCCCCCCACCACTTATACACAACCGTGTGTCTCCATGACAACCACGGGAGAACAGGAAAAGAATCGTGTGGGGGCGGCGATGGTGGTGATGGCAGTAATAGTGGTTTGTGACGGCGGTTGCTTATTGGTTGCCTGGTTTCATGTCATATTACCTCATCGATTGAGATGAACGCGTCCAATCGGCGCCCTCTGCTGCCCTCTGTAACCTCTGCTGTGCAGCGTCCTCTCAGCGCCGGGAAGGAAAAGTACAACTGGGCCACTGAGAAATCAGTGCAGAGAGACGAAGAGGGATCACATGATGTAACCGGGTCAGATAATAAGCGTGGACTGTTGCTGAAATGCCTGATTAAAATCTTGCACCCAAAGGTCTTCGCTTCAGTGAACTCATTCCAGCAGCACCGTGACTGCCGCTGACTTCATCTTCCAGAGACGCTCCCGTTTCCCTGCAGAGGCAAACGCTGACGCTCCTACAGTTTACTGCACGTTGTGATAGTGAAGTTATTCCCACTGTGTCAGCCACACGGGTCCAAATACCTGCAGAGATGATGGACATCCATCCATCGAGCCTGAAAGCTGAGGTTCACCTTTTGACCTTCAGGTCTCTAAATCAGAAGCTGAAGTCAGCGACAGACTCACAGATCTGCAGTTTTACTGCCACAAAACAGGAAGCAGTAAGTCTGCAGTGTGTTCTGCTCTCGTATCTCAGGTGTCCAGTTGTTGCCACTTTCTGACTGCGTCCAACATCTAACACTTAGAATTGAGTCAGTTTTAGGCCTCGGTGGAGGTGACGTCTTCACCTGTCAGTCCGTCGCTCCTTCCTGATGCATTACTCGGCCTCTTCCTCTCAGCCTGTGCTGCGTTCAGGCTCCTCTGGGAGAATAAGCTGTCATACCTTTGTCACATGACGGTGTGGACTGTGGGAGATCTGTCCTCCCTCCTCCGTCTCACTCAGGATCACATTACCACGAGACACGTGAAGAAGATTACATTTATTGACTCACACTTTAGTTCAAAGTAAGCGTTTTCTCTTGTATCGTGTGTTAATGCAGCAGTGCTGAAAAATTCATGCTGCTGGAAAACATCTTCGTTAGAGTCCCGAGAGAGTCTTCTGAGAAACGCTGTGTTTTTATTTCTATGAAGAAAAAGGTCAAGAGGAGGGAGGAGGATTACTGCTCCACCTACTACTCCACCCAACTCTGCTTTAATAACACCTGCTCTCCTCCTTCACCCTCTCCTCTTCACCCTCTCCTCCTTCACCCTCTCCTCCTTCACCCTCTCCTCCATCACCCTCTCCTCCTTCACCCTCTCCTCCATCCCTCTCCTCCTTCACCCTCTCCTCCATCACCCTCTCCTCCTTCACCCTCTCCTCCATCACCCTCTCCTCCTTCACCCTCTCCTCCATCACCCTCTCCTCCATCACCCTCTCCTCCTTCACCCTCTCCTCCTTCACCCTCTCCTCCATCACCCTCTCCTCCTTCACCCTCTCCTCCTTCACCCTCTCCTCCTCACCTCTCTCCATCACCCTCTCCTCCTTCACCCTCTCCTCCATCACCCTCTCCTCCATCACCCTCTCCTCCTTCACCCTCTCCTCCATCACCCTCTCCTCCTTCACCCTCTCCTCCATCACCCTCTCCTCCTTCACCCTCTCCTCCATCACCCTCTCCTCCATCACCCTCTCCTCCTTCACCCTCTCCTCCATCACCCTCTCCTCCTTCACCCTCTCCTCCATCACCCTCTCCTCCTTCACCCTCTCCTCCATCACCCTCTCCTCCATCACCCTCTCCTCCATCACCCTCTCCTCCTTCACCCTCTCCTCCATCACCCTCTCCTCCTTCACCCTCTCCTCCTTCACCCTCTCCTCCATCACCCTCTCCTCCATCACCCTCTCCTCCTTCACCCTCTCCTCCATCACCCTCTCCTCCTTCACCCTCTCCTCCATCACCCTCTCCTCCTTCACCCTCTCCTCCATCACCCTCTCCTCCATCACCCTCTCCTCCTTCACCCTCTCCTCCATCACCCTCTCCTCCTTCACCCTCTCCTCCATCACCCTCTCCTCCATCACCCTCTCCTCCATCACCCTCTCCTCCTTCACCCTCTCCTCCATCACCCTCTCCTCCTTCACCCTCTCCTCCATCACCCTCTCCTCCTTCACCCTCTCCTCCTTCCCTCTCTTCCTCCTGAATATTCGTTCTCCAGGAATCAGAGCAGGCATGCTTATGCAATGCTGCTGGGTTTCCCTTGAGGTGTGTGTGCACGTGTGTGTGAGTGTGTGTGAGTGTGTGTGTGTGTGTGAGTGTGTGTGTGTGTGTGTGTGTGTGTGAGTGTGAGTGTGTGTGTGTGCCATGTATCAGTTTGAAAATGAACCTGACTATTTTTACACCGATGATCCCGACTCGAGGCGTACAGTACGCGGGCTGAGCGCCTGCACAAACATGACAACAGCTGATCTGGGTCACTGACAGTAGAAGAACCTCTCCAACCAGCTCAGGAGCAAATCCAGTTACTGCCCCCTGGTGGACTCACAGAGAACTGCAGCTCCGTGTGGCGTGGTCCAGTTAACAAGATAAAGAGTTATTAAATATTCAAATGAGAACATCAGCTGATTGTTGATTTACTTAAGAATGACCCTGGAAATCTAATAATAATAATAATAATAATAATAATACTAATAATAATAATATAATAATAATAATGCAGCTCTTCCCGTGTCTGATGGTCTTCCTCCTCTCCGTGTCATAAACTCTGATGATATTCGATGATATCATCAGGAGACTCGCTGTGACTGAACATTCTGCTCATCGTCTGTCTGTCTGTCTGCGTGATGCTGACGTGAAGCTGAAGAGCTGGTTATGAGTTGATAATATTCGTCTCTCTTTGAAGGACGTGACTGACTTCATGAATCACCTCAACATAAATCAGCCTCTTGTTTTGTCGTGTAAGCTCATTGTAGGTTAGCTTGAAGAAAGATCCCAGAGAAGCAGTAAGTGAAGGATGTCAGGCAGCTTCTGTCTGTACAATCGGCTTCAGCTGTCATGTGACGTGCCTCTGCATGTGCCATGATGTCATGTACACGTGTGTGTGTGTGTGTGTGTGTCATGGAGCACTAAATTCCTGCTGATTAAAGTCGTGATGAAGATGAAGCTCAAAGTTCTCCCGTTACAGTGGAGTGGACTTTGTGTGAGACGTTCACTGACCCTCGGCTGCTCTGTAAAGCTTCCTGCATGTTGGTCTGCGCTCTGAAAGAAGATGAGCTGAGGTCTGTTTCTTTCTGTCTCTTCCTCTCTGCAGGTCGCCATTATTGCTGGAAACTTTGAGCTTGCTGAACTCATCAAGAACCACAAAGAGACAGATATAGGTAAGCAGCAGCTCATCTCGTCCTCCTCCATCCATCATCCATCCATCCATCCATCCCTCACCTATTCTGCAGCCACCCAGCACGTTTTCCTGAATCTCCCTCAGGATCCATTTCAAATCCCCTCTGTGGTTTGAGCCTCCCTAAATAACCTCCCGGTATAATCCCCTCCGCGAGGATTACCAGAGCGCTTGCCAAGAGGATGAAAGTTTGTGTTTACACCCGGCCGATCCCGGGCCCATTACAGCGAGAGAAATGATCAATGCTCCAGCTTCAGAGGGAGCTTTGGTGCTGCGGGAAGCGATTGGTGGACTGTGAAAGGATTTGTTGAAGTCGTGGATGGATGTGACTGATTGTGGTTGTGTTTTATAGAACATCATGCTCAGTTTGAGGGAAACATCTCAAGCTTTCACGAGTTCTTGTGTTTCTGACAGAACCATCAGTTTCTCCATGACACTCTTTAAGCTGCATCCAGGTTCTTCTTCTGTTCAACGTGTTGTCAGTCATCATGTGAGTGAAATATTTATTTAATGACTTGATTCAGTCTATAGAAGCTCAACACGTGATGTGACTGCATCGATTTGCAGTCCGAATCACTGACGTCTCGGTTCAGGGTGATGATTCCCGCTCATCATGGGTTGTCCTGCTTCCTGCGTGTTCTGAGTGACTGCACAGCCGAGTCGACCCTTCACGTTGGCTGCATGAGGCGGAAATTCACGTCTCTCATGAGCAGTGAGCGTTTGACAGTGTGTGATCTGCTTTGGTTTTCCTTGAAGTCTGTGAAGGTTCTCGGTCGTCTTTCTTCAAGAAGAGTTCAATCTCCACCTCTCTCCACCTCTCTCCACCTCTCTCCACCTCTCTCCACCACTCTTCACCTCTCATCCAAGAGTCTCCTTCAGTTCTGACCAGCTGGTGGAGAAACTCAGGTATTTAGGTTTGGTGGGAGGAGCGTCGTCCGAGTCGTCACGACAACAACGAGTACTAACAAACCAAACATGGAAACAGTTTCCTGGGTTAATGTTTCCTCCCCACCGCGTCACAGCTGAAGAAGATTGTTGGATGAGAGCTGACGTCTCTTCAACATTTAGCCGTACACCACCGTACACACACCGTACACACACACCGTACACACACACACTCCGTACACACACTGTACACACACCGTACACACACCGTACACACTCCGTACAAACTCCGTACACACACACACATCGTACACACTCCGTACACACTCCCGTACACACTCCCGTACAAACTCCGTACACACACACACATCGTACACACTCCATACACACTCCGTACACACACCGTACACACACCGTACACACACCGTACACACACCGTACACACACCGTACACACACTCCGTACACACACCGTACACACACCGTACACACACCGTACACACACCGTACACACACACCGTACACACACACACTCCGTACACACACCGTACACACACCGTACACCCTCCTGTTCTGTTGGTACCTTCAGACGATGTGTGTAATCCACAGTAAAGGAGCAGACTCTCCCTCTCAGCCTGTCCACTGCTCGTTAAAGGGTTAATCTTAAAGACGGTGCCTGTATCTATATATTTCTCTCTATATTTCTATATGTACTGTATGAGAGTTATTTCACTGCATCTGTGTGTGAGAGGAGCGAGAGGGAGGTGAGAAGACCAAGATTTCTCACGAACATACAAAATGAAAAAAAAAAAGGTTTTTGAACAAAGTCCATGTTTTTTTCTGATTTTCCGTCTTTCTATTTATTACCTCGGTTGCCTGGTTGCCACTTACTCACTTATTAGTTGGTGATGCAGATTTAACACCTGATAGAGACGATTTCAGTTTCAGACCACAGATCGTCTGCTCCTGCGTCCGCGGCGTTGATGTTGGCCCGTTGTGTCGGGTGGATGCCGACGTGGAAAACATCTCCACCAGCTGAACTGAACACTGAGCCGTGCTCCTGATCCTGGCCCGGGCCTTTAAAGTAGTTTGTGGTAGCGCGGGGATTACAGAGGAAATGAGAAAAGATGAACAAACAAATGAATATATAAAGGAGGGCAGAGAAAGATTGAGAGGGAGATGAACGAAGAGAGAGAAATCTAATCTAATCTAAAGATGTAATCCTGCAGTTGTTGCTCTCTCTCGTGGACGGGCCGCCTCACACTGAGGGCGACCCGGTGAAGGGCTAAATGGGACACGTTGGCGCTCTAGGATTACCCCCCCCCCCCCAAAAAAAAACCTCCCTCCTCAACCCATTTCACGGCGTTTGAACGGGAACCAGCAGAGCTCGGTGCAGCTGAGAGCGTCCTCCAGGATTAGCCAGAGGTGATCGCTCGGTCATCGTCCCCTCGTGCTTGGACGTCTCGGCTCTGTGAGCGTTGCTGGTGTGGATTTGGGGGATGGGACATCTTTACGTCTGGACGCCATGGGGTCAGCCTGCTGCAAAGGTGTGTCAACGCTCCACCCTCCCATCAGCCCTCCACCCAGCCTCACCTCAAACACACGTCAGCCCAGCCCTCCTCACCAGAGACAGCTCGTGTCGTGTTGAGCCTGGTTATATGCAGCTTTAGTGTGTTTTTAATGTTGAACATGTACTGACCGTGTGTGTGTGTGTGTGTGTGTAACGTGGTCTAAACACCATAAGCCTTTCACAGTTCTGCTTACTCTGTCCAGATGATGTAACAGTTCAGCACAAATCTTCCAGTTCGTTACGTCACTCTTTTAAGATCTCAGCTGTCGAGACCTTGGCTGTCCGCTCAGCGCCGGCCGGTTTGTGTAAAATATGAAGTTTAACCTGAGTAAACTTACTTCCTGTTTGTTCACCAATCATCAGTGTCGGCGAGCTGCAGCGGCCAATGTGACATGAGCCGACAGAGTCTCTCATCGTGGGCGGGAAATCAAATCAATAAATCAGATCAATGCAGTTTTCTTCCTGTTGGAAATATATTCATCCCACGAGGCGACGCGCTGTTTAAACACACTGTGATCACTGACATTATGTTTTATTAGAGGTTCAGATTTCATCTCTTTACTTCAGCTTGAAGGACTTATATTCTAGAACAGGAGTGTCAAACATGTGGCTCGTGGTCCAGAACCAGCCTGCCCAAGAGAATCCGGCCCGGCCCGCTGAATGAATGTGTAATACATAATAATACATCATGTGTATGACGACTTTTCTTCACGCTGCAGGAACATTTAAAGCTTTTCTTATCCAGGATCATCAGATAACGAAAACTAGTCTGACAGTTTATTGATCATAAATGAAAATAATGATCATTTATTTATTATGTGCATTGTTTATTTTATTCATGAACATCTTAAATGTCTCTTTGATTAATCGACACACTGAGCACAGTGTGACACCACAAATCAATATCACATTGATCTGAATTAAGCAGCCACAGAACATAAATCACACATATAAACTCAGTGTATCGATAGAAGGAGGCAGAATAACCTGCGAGTCCATGGATCGTCTGAATATTAGACTGTGACAGAGGCAGTTTAGTGAGGAAGGAGCTGCACGTTCTTCAGTGGTTCTGCTGGGTCTTCAGTGGTTCTGCTGGGTCTTCAGTGGTTCTGCTGGTTCTTCAGTGGTTCTGCTGGGTCTTCAGTGGTTCTGCTGGTTCTTCAGTGGTTCTGCTGGGTCTTCAGTGGTTCTGCTGGGTCTTCAGTGGTTCTGCTGGTTCTTCAGTGGTTCTGCTGGTTCTTCAGTAGTTCTGCTGGGTCTTCAGTGGTTCTGCTGGTTCTTCAGTGGTTCTGCTGGTTCTTCAGTGGTTCTGCTGGTTCTTCAGTGGTTCTGCTGGTCTTCAGTGGTTCTGAGTTATTTCATGTGTTTGCTCAGAGTTTACTTATAGAGGAGACGAGCGTCACTTCACTTTAAAGAGCCTGAACAGAGAGAAGTCAGCGTGACGTCCTGCAGAGACGAAGACGGACGGAGCTGAAACAGAACACAATGTGACTGATGGAGCAGAGAGGAAGCTTAAAGGGCAGTGACAACAATCTACGCCTGACGTGAACGCACGTGTGTGTGTGTGTGTGTGTGTGTGTGTGTGTGTGTGTGTGTGTGTGTGTGTGTGACCTATATACTGTGCTTAATGGTTAGTCATTCAAAGGGCCGTGCACTCACACGTGTTACCATGTTCAGAAATAGTTCACTATACTGAAGACCAACCAGCTCCTCTTCCTCCTCCTCCTCCTCCTCCTCCTCCTCCTCCTCCTCCTCCTCCTCCTCCTCCCCCTCCTCCTCCTCCCCCTCCTCCTCCTCCTCCTTCTCCTCCCCCTCCTCCCCCTCCTCCTCCTTCTCCTCCTCTTCCTCCTCCTCCTCCTTCTCCTCCCCTCCTCCTCCTCCTCCTCCTCCTCCTCCTCCTCCTCCTCCTCTCCCTCCTCCTCCTCCTCCCTGACTCAGAGAAGCTGATCCATAGCTTCATATCTCTCTCTGTGATTACGCCAACTCTTCATGTTTTCTTTGTGACATACATCTGAGACCAAAGAAGGTCCCTGTCTGTCCCATCCAGGATAACTGGTGACAGGGTTCTGTCCCAAAACCTGTAGTCTCAGAGACTACGTCCAGGTTTTAGTCTCAGAGACTACGTCCAGCTTTTAGTTTCAGAGACTTTCATCCAGCAGTATGGAGCAGTCAGATTTGTGAAACGTTCCCATCCAGGTGAACATTATGTTCAGGTCACTGTGAATAATAAGTGTAATAAGAAGACAGACAGGTGACGACTTAACCTTCTACCTTTGTCCACACACAGTGACAGAATGTTTCATCCCTCCTGCAGTTCATTCATCAAACATCTGTACGATGATGAGTGATCTGTTTGTCATATCACAGCATCAAAATATCCATAAATAGATGAATAATGCAGCTGGATGAGTGTATGGTGACGTGTGTGACGATGTGTGTGTTGTGTTTAAGCCTGTAAGAATGACTGACAGATGTGTGTATTAGACCACACACTGCCAGAGTGTGATAATCCACCAGGAAGGATGTATTGACCAGAGACACACACACACCAAAAAAACATGCACCACACACACATCTTAGCCACTCGTGTGTTTGCTGCAGGATGTAGAAGACGCTCTGCTCTCTGCATTTACCTTAAAGCTGGAATCTGTTTGAAACTCGACCTGAGGACTCGACCTGAAGACTCGACTTAAAGACTCGACTTAAAGAGTCGACCTGCAGACGAGTCGACCTGCAGACCTGCAGACGAGTCAACCTGAAGACGAGTTGACCTGCAGACGAGTCAACCTGAAGACGAGTCGACCTGCAGACCTGAAGACGAGTCAACCTGAAGACGAGTCGACCTGCAGACCTGAAGACGAGTCGACCTGAAGACGAGTCGACCTGCAGACCTGCAGACGAGTCGACCTGAAGACGAGTCGACCTGAAGACGAGTCAACCTGAAGACGAGTCAACCTGAAGACGAGTCAACCTGAAGACGAGTCAACCTGCAGACCTGAAGACGAGTCGACCTGAAGACGAGTCGACCTGCAGACCTGAAGACGAGTCGACCTGAAGACGAGTCGACCTGAAGACGAGTCAACCTGAAGACGAGTCAACCTGAAGACGAGTCAACCTGCAGACCTGAAGACGAGTCAACCTGAAGACGAGTCAACCTGCAGACCTGAAGACGAGTCGACCTGAAGACGAGTCGACCTGCAGACCTGAAGACGAGTCGACCTGAAGACGAGTCGACCTGAAGACGAGTCAACCTGAAGACGAGTCAACCTGAAGACCTGAAGATGAGTCGACCTGAAGACGAGTCAACCTGAAGACGAGTCAACCTGCAGACCTGAAGACGAGTCGACCTGCAGACCTGAAGACGAGTCGACCTGCAGACCTGAAGACGAGTCGACCTGCAGACCTGCAGACGAGTCGACCTGCAGACCTGCAGACGAGTCGACCTGCAGACCTGCAGACCTGAAGACGAGTCGACCTGCAGACCTGCAGACGAGTCGACCTGAAGACGAGTCGACCTGCAGACGAGTCGACCTGCAGACGTGAAGATCTGCAGACTGACTTTAAAAATCCTTCGAGAGCGGCTGACACGCAGCACGATCTCTGCTGCAGGAAAACACACGTCTACCTGTCAGCTGGTGAAAAGTCACACAGGGCAGAAAAGGACTGCTGATGTTTATGCATCAGGGTGTATTTTTATACACACACACACACACACACACACACACACACACACACACACACACACACACACACACACACACACACACACAGTGAGGTACAAAGAATAAAACATTTTCAGAAATGACACTTTAAATGCCGTTAACCACAGACTGTCTAAAACCTGGACGTAGTCTCTGTGATGTCCTCACAGACTGTCTAAAACCTGGACGTAGTCTCTGTGATGTCCTCACAGACTGTCTAAAACCTGGACGTAGTCTCTGACGTCCTCACAGACTGTCTAAAACCTGGACGTAGTCTCTGTGACGTCCTCACAGAGTCGTTGTGAAGCTCTGTGTGGTCGCTCTGGCTGACGCCATGTTTGTAGTCCTGCCTCTTTGCCTTCTGGCTAATCTAAAGATCGTCAAATAGGAGAAACACCACCTGTCAATCAAAGCGTCCACGCTCTGAATCCTGCATAACTTTAAGCCTTAATATAATGTGAACAGGTGAGTTGTATATAAATTCACCCTCAGTACAGTTGTCATGAACGGGGAAATTAGCTACAGAGACCAAAACTGTTTTTTGTACCAGGCTGTAAACATGTTTATTTCTGCTGTCTAACATGGGGACTTATGGAGACTGACTCACTGCTGCAGCCAGCCTCAGGTGGACGTTAGAGGAACTGCAGTTGTTGATTTGTTTCCTCTTCATCTTAATAAATGTCAAAGTGTTCTTTAAATATCGTTCATGAGGTCTTGACTCCACGTGTGACGAGTTTTTGTTATTCAGTATATTCCGTAAACTTTTCTGAGAGCGCTCTGCAACTTTTCCTAAACTAAATAAAATAATCACATTTTCAGTATTTTTCTGTTCCCTCAGCAGAAAGCTGTGAGGAGCTCTGAGGTTTAAAAAACAATCATTTGCTTACAAGTACAGGAAAGAGACATTTCTTCTCTTGTCTGCTCCCCTGCTGAGAAGTATTATTGAAACCTGCGTGGAAATACCTGAGAGCCGGCCCTTCTGTCTGTCTGTAGGTGACTCTTAATGTCAGTGATTATTGCACCCTGGTCAGCACAGACTCTCCTGCTGCACACAGCTGTCACCTCTCTTCAGAAAACACCCCGGGGAAGGCATTTAATCTCGCGTTCTTCGCCCTTTGACTCAGCTGAAATGTTTGAACTTCTGCATCTTACATCCTCGTCCGTCGCCTCTTTGCCTCTTTTGGACTCAGCTGCTCTGTTCTCTAGGCTCTTTCTGTGCTCTCTCTCTCTCTCTCTCTCTCTCTCTGTCTCTCTCTCTGTCTCTCTCTCCTCTCTCTCTCTCTCTCTCTCTCGTCTCTCTCTGTCTCCTCTCTCTCTCCTCGGTCCTCTTCTCTCTCTCGTCTCTCTCTTCTCTCTCCTCTCTCTCTCTCTCTCTCTCTTCTCTCTCTCTCTCTCTCTCTCTCTCTCGTCTCTCTCTCTCTCTCTCTCTCTCTCTCTCTCTCTCTCTCTCTCGCCGGCTCTGATTGGTTTTGGCAGCAGCTGCTGTAGATGAGCTCCGTCCGGCTGCTTCGTACTGTCACCGTGTTACAGATTCCTGTGGCAGATAGCGGAGAATATAAAAATATGAGAAACAGCCACGTGTAACCTTTTAATCACAACATTAGAGTGACGAGCAGAAACTGCAGCGAGTATCAGTGTGTTCATTTAGAAGCATTTCATCAGGCTGAGTGTGAAGCAGTGTCAGTTTGCTGCTTCTCAGTTTCATCTCATTCTAAATGTCACTTTTAGATTGAATTTCAGCTCTGATGTTCAGATCTGTTCCTCTTCCATGTTCTTTCCTCCTTAAACAAGGGTTTGGACTGTGGTGTGTGATGTGTGTTACACACACACTCTGAAATTCATGCTATATTTGGCCGATGGTGGCGGCAGTGTCCCCGGGAAGGAGGACAAATTGACTCTCACAATTTCAACATCCTGTCAGCGAGGAAGCGAAACTTAATTCACACTGATGCTGATTTATTTATTTCCTCGCAGCGTGCCATGTTTGTAGTTCTTTCACATGTGAAGTGTTTTGTCTTGTGGAAGGTGAATCATTCGGAGAGCACGAGGTGTGAATTGGCCCGCAGGCCTGAGGGGAGCGTTCTTTCAATGGCTGACAAACAGCTAAAGTGCTCATTAGTATTGATTGGTGATATAATTAGATTCAGCTATATGATGCAGAGCGCCGTGAGCTGCATTTACTGATGAACATGGTTCAGTAGCAACAGAAAATTACCTGCTATCTCCAGCGTGTGTGTGTGTGTGTGTGTGTGTGTGTGTGTGTGTGTGTGTGTGTGTGTGTGTGTGTGTGTGTGTGTGTGTGTGTGTGTGTGTGTGTGTGTGTGTGTGTGTGTGTGTGTGTGTTCTGGTGCATTCCTTCACAGACAGGTGCTGCGTGTATAATAACAACAGCCTGATTACAGCTTACAGAACACACCAATAACATGCATGAAATCAACATCTGTGCCTCATTTTAGACACACACCACAAAAATACTTTACTTTGGTAACACACACACACACACACACACACACACACACACACACGCACACACACACAGTGTGTAGTGCCATCTGATCCACTGAGCAGCTCTTATTGTATCTTCATGTTTGAAACAGTTTGCCTCGTTCACACGTTCGCCTAACACTAAAATAACGCTGCTGTAACATTAAAATAACGCTGGTAGAGAGTTGTTATACTGATGCTGAGCTGACAGCGGTGTGACTGTGATGAGGTTGTCTGACGTTGACTGCTGAGCTTCCATGAAACGTTGTTAAACAGTTATTTCTCCATGTTTCAGTGTGTGCAGCGCAGCATGGAGCTGTCATCGCTGCATTATTGCATACTTTATGACAACATATGCTTTGCGTGTAGCCATCTGCTGCATCCTCTTCAGTCGGGGTCACTTCTTGGATGAGTTTGTATCCGTGAGCTTTGAAGCCGTCGTAGGAAAGAAAGAAAGAGAATGAGTGAACAGACGCGGCGCTGTGTCACGCCTTCGTTAAGCAGGACGCCGCCGCGGCTTCACACGACAGCCGAGCATGAAATCAAACAAAGTGGAAGCAGGGCGAGCGCAGAGAGAGAGAGGCAGGGAGTCATGTGATTACATCATACAACAGGCAGGTGTGCATGCTAGTGTGTAAGTGTAGCTTTAATGATGTATGGAGCCGTCCCCCTCCTGAGTTGCTTAGCAACAACAAGAAGAAGCTGCTCACCATCCAGTCCATCGCTCGCTCAAAGTCTTTTTTTCTCCTTCCTTCCCCCCAAGTTCCCGACAAACGGCTGATATCACATCTCGGATGCATGGATCACTTCCTGGAAGCCAACTATAGAATCAGCTGCTCCTCCGTCAGCTTCATCTTCTCCATCAGCTTCCTCCTCTGAAGACGCTCTGTGCGATCGTCCTCTGTGCAGATGAAGTTCTTCATGTAGGCTCGAATCAGCCGAAACTAAAACCAGATCAATCAGCTGAAGAAAGATTAAAGAACTGACATCACTGATCTGTCTCCACGTTCACGACTGCTTTACATCTGATTCATGTTCATTCTATGAGCCAATCAGAGTTTAGCTCTGCTGCTTCATTATTTCTAGCTTCATTCTTGGTTTCCTTTCAGTCGAGAAGTCTTTGAATAATTCAGTCTTTCCTTCAGAGCGTCTATAGGTTTGTTTAGCGTCACGCTGTGTATCCAGGCAACCGAGCGCACAGTCCTGCTTCCTTTCTATTTTTGCGTGTGGCTGTAGTATTTAAATATATACTCGGTCTTCATGACAACTTTGATGTGGTTTGTTCGTTTGTGTCTCGTGGAGTTTCAGTCTGCGCGCTCGGTTGTTATTTTCATGTTTTATTCATTTTAACACCTGAGGCTGCGACTGTGAGCGAGATCCACATGACTGAACGTTGTTTCAGCGTTTCACTATCAGTCTGTAAATGTTTTTATGAAGGAACTTTGTGCCAGGCGTCTGTGAGGCGGCGTTCAGACCTCTGCGGACCAGGACGCTCTTTACAGCACACTGATGTAAATCTCTGAGCTGTAGATGAATAAATACAGTGCGCCTGTGCAGGGTGGAGCCATTTGTTTGAACCTTGGAAGATCCGCCTGAAGCGTTCATCTGATCCACTTCATGCTTCCTTCTTGGGTTCTTAGATATTCCCACACACACACGCTTATTTCCTCGACATACGTGAAGGACAGTCGTGCACACAGATTCCTTCACTTATCGTTACATGACATCAACATGAAAACTGACTGTCTGTCTCTCGCTCCTATCAGGTTAATGAGAAGCTTAGGAGTCATGATCGATGACCGACCTTCTCTGATCGCGTCGCCTCGGCTGTCCGGTCGCTTCACATCAGTAAAATCAGGCCTTGCTTACATGCTACCAGCTCCTGGTGCAGGCTGTGCATCATCTCTGACGTCCTTCCCAGCCTGCACATGGAAAACTGATCTGGACCCAAACGGCTGCAGGCTTCGCCGGGTCTCACAATCCTGCAGAAACTAGCTGACAGGCTTTTAGGTTCACCTTAAAGTTAAGTTGTTGTAGCGCCACAACTTGGCTGAATTGCACCAAATTCTACACTGCACTGGTCCTCACTAACACACACAGTGTGCAGCTGATCAGATGAATGGCAGACGAGTGTACACACACACACACACACACACACACATACAGAGTCTTCCCTCTCAGTACGGTCTGACAGAAATGTGACTGCACAGTTTAAACAGGAAGATAAAACTAAAGTCTGTTGGACTGTAATTGTCGTGGAGCCACTGTCTGCTTCTCTGCAGTGAACAGAGTTAATGACCAGTGTGTGAGACTTCACAAAAGGCCGGCGTGTTCTCTGCTGTGGCTTGAACTCAAAGACTTGACGCTGACACCTGTGGTCATTAATGCCGGGCTGCCTTTGGAGAGATTCTCATGGGTCGCTGAACGTGTGAGTCTGCCTGATAACAGATCATTCATCTGAAAGTCTTCAGTCCAACAGGCCATCTGTCCTGCTGTTAGAGACGACGTGTGTGTGAGTGTTGTTCCACCTCGAGCCTCCAGAAGAGCTTCACTGCCCGACAAAGAGTCTTCAAGTGATCCACACAGCGTGCAGGACAGGTGACAGCTTCAAGGAGAACGTGTGGACGTACGGACACGCTGTGACTGTGTGTGAGCTCGCAAATCCAAACATCAAGAGCTCCAGAGGTCTCCTTAGAAACACGCAGAGGAACCGACATTAGAGTAAAACCAGCGGGTCTTCAACCAGGGGTCTGCGTCCCTTAGGGGGTCCGCAGAGGTGCTGCAGGCGGTCCGCCAGGGGTGAATAAAGTAACTCTAAAAGTTCTGACGGGCCAGATTTAAAGAAATGAATCTGATGAGGAGCTCTGTGTCTCCTCTGAGCCGTCCTGATCCAGACTGATGACGGTGCAGGGAGCTTTAGTGTGTTTGTTTTGGAACGTTCTGTCAACGTTACAGAAACACTCTGTAACTGTTAAATAAGGTTGTCTGAATGTTAGTTATTGGTTTTTAAACTACTTGCAGAGATAAGTTACAGCTAAGAGAGACAAACATTAATGTAACGTTAATGTAACGCTAATGAAACCCCTGTAACGTGGAGTGAGGTCTCCTCTGCTACAACTTCTACACCCTCCTCATCTCCTGCTCCTCCTGCTCCTGCACCTCCTGCTCATGCTCCTCCTGCACCTCCTGCTCCTGCACCTCCTGCTCCTGCACCTCCTGCACCTCCTGCACCTCCTGCCCCTGCTCCTCCTGCACCTCCTGCACCTCCTGCTCCTGCTCCTGCACCTCCTGCTCCTGCACCTCCTGCTCCTCCTGCTCCTGCTCCTCCTGCTCCTGGACCTTCTGCTCCTGCTCATGCTCCTGCTCCTCCTGCACCTCCTGCTCCTCCTGCTCCTCCTGCCCCTGCTCCTCCTGCACCCCCTGCTCCTCCTGCTCATGCTCCCCCTGCTCCTGCTCATGCTCCTGCTCCTCCTGCACCTCCTGCTCCTCCTGCTCCTGCTCCTGCTCCTGCTCCTCCTGCTCCTCCTGCTCCTGCCCCTGCTCCTCCTGCACCTCCTGCTCCTCCTGCTCCTGCTCCTGCTCCTGCTCCTCCTGCTCCTCCTGCTCCTGCCCCTGCTCCTCCTGCACCCCCTGCTCCTCCTGCTCATGCTCCTCCTGCTCCTCCTGCTCCTGCCCCTGCTCCTCCTGCACCTCCTGCTCCTCCTGCTCCTGCTCCTGCTCCTGCTCCTCCTGCTCCTCCTGCTCCTTCTCCTGCCCCTGCTCCCCTGCACCTCCTGCTCCTCCTGCTCCTGCTCCTCTCCTGCTCCTCCTGCTCCTCCTGCTCCTGCCCTGCTCCTCCTGCCCCCCCTGCTCCTCCTGCTCTTGCTCCTGCTCCTGCTCCTCCTGCTCCTCCTGCTCCTGCCCCTGCTCCTCCTGCACCCCCTGCTCCTCCTGCTCATGCTCCTCCTGCTCTCCCTGCTCCTGCCCCTGCTCCTCCTGCAACCTCCTGCTCCTCCTGCTGCTCCTGCTCCTGCTCCTGCTCCTCCTGCTCCTCCTGCTCCTGCCCCTGCTCCTCCTGCACCTCCTGCTCCTCCTGCTCCTGCTCCTGCTCCTGCTCCTCCTGCTCCTCCTGCTCCTGCCCCTGCTCCTCCTGCACCCCCTGCTCCTCCTGCTCTTGCTCCTGCTCCTGCTCCTCCTGCTCCTCCTGCTCCTCCTGCTCATGCTCATGCTCCTCCTGCTCTTGCTCCTGCTCCTGCTCCTGCTCCTCCTGCTCCTCCTGCTCCTGCTCATGCTCCTGCTCCTCCTGCACCTCCTGCTCCTGCTCCTCCTGCTCCTCCTGCTCCTGCTCCTGCCTCTCTGTGGATCATCCCTGTGCAGTTGTGCAGTGCAGTCTCCTCCTCAAGGGAGCGAGGGGAGGTGTGTAAGGGGCGGGGCAAGGGAAGTCATTTGCGTGTGTGTGAAAGAGTGTGTGTGTGTGTGTGTGTGTGTGTGTGTGTCAGCGGAGGGGGTCGTGCTGGGAGGCTGGAGGAGGCGGCGGTAGTGGAAGGTGTGAGCGGGATCATGTGCGCTGCGCGCGGCAGCTCCTCTCCGCAGAGCCGCTGTCCGTGGTGCCGAACGGGAAAGAAAAAGTCTGGATCAGAACAAAGTGATGTGATGTGATGTGAAGGAGCTGAGACGCCGAAGGAGAAGCAACAAAGACAAACAGGAGTAAACATGAAGTCCATCATCAATGCCTTAAAAAAGGAAGGTAAGCTGCCTGCTCTCACTTTTTAAACCGGCCGCTTCGGTTCCGGACGCGCAGAGTTCGGAGCAACACCTTCACTGCCAACTCCAGGTGGATGTGTTGAGTGTTTGCATTAAGAAAAGTCCACATGCATGCTCGTGTCTGTGTTCAAAAGTGCTTAGCACCGTCGGAGGTATTTTTATCAGCTCTATTAAAGGAGGTAGGTCGGCGCGTATTGAGGTTACAAGAATAATCTGTTTTACGGAGCGGAGAGAGAGAGAAGGAGGCTGCGCCGAGCTGGACCAGCTTTTAGGTCACACGGAGACAGAGGGATGGAAAACGGGACTCCAAGGTGGAGAAAACACCCACAGACGTGACTATGTGCTGTCCCCCCTCACCCAAACAACCTAAACAGCCCCTCATCCATCTGCCGGTGTGTGAAACCATGTTGGAGCCTTGATTCATCACCAGCGCTGCTATTTTCTCAATGAAGAGTCGGAAGCAGGGGCAGCACAGCCGGCTGTGCAGCCTATAGGCGGGGAGAGGCTGCCAAGCAATCTGGGTTCTGTAGGAAGGAGTGGAAACACTCATGAGCAGGATCTCTTGGATGAATTCAGATGCTGCATTGGATTGTTGGAGCTTCACTAAACTGACAGCTCAGTGTAATTACTGTGGGGAATGTCTGCACGCGTGCAGAGGTTGCAGCTTTGCATGAAGGTGCAGCAGATGGAGATGAAGCCTCCAGTGGTGGGATGTGAAATGTCTTGTGAGCAGCACGTTGTTGGTTCTTCTTGGTTTGAATTCATTAAATGGCAGCTGTGAGATCTGCAGCGTCTCTTCACATGCTGGATTTCCTGCAGCCTCTTTAAAGGTGCAAAGAGTGTGACTGAGTCCATGTACTGTGATGATTGTTAGACAGATCAGCTGACTGACAGTCTAACAGTCAAAGTGTGACCTGAACCTTCACTACGATAAACTCCACAAACTATAAATACTCTGAGCCGTAAATTGAGGTTCCGGGAACTTATGAATCATCAGCATTTTGCGTCATCACTGACAGTGTAGTTTCACATTACTGTAATTTACCCATCTGTCATCTCATAAGCACAGGCGAAGCATTGCATTGTGGGATTTTTTGTCGCTTCGTTGTGAGAATTAGAACCAGTTTAAATGAAGGAGCAGCGTTTAGTATTCACGCAAAGGTTTGAAATAAAGAGTCCAAAGGCTCGGAGAGGAGGTCGGCTTCAGGCTACAAGAACCTGGATCCAGAACATGGCTGTCAAATCCAACATGGATGGATCAGCATGGTGGAGAATCGAACGTCTCCTGCCTCCAGCTGAAGTAAACAGTGAGATACACTGAGTGTTAGATGATGAACTGTTTCATCACAGCCACACGTAACTGATTCATTTATCTTAAACTCAGTAGCTCCACCTGATGGAGTCTCTCTGTATCTGTGTAACATCGGCTGAACTGAACATTTCTTATCGAGCTATCGAGTCCTGCGATCTGTCAGCGACAGATGTTTGTCTTCTAAAACTCACGACTGTCACAAAATGATTTACACGTTCAATAAAAACTTAAATGTCAAAGAAATAATGGTCAGAGAGGTGGAGCACGGGTGGAGCTGAGGCAGACTGAATGAAGCCTGGCTGCTCAAACATACCATCTGCGACACCCCACCTGTCAATCAAAGCGTCCACGCTCTGAATCCTGCATAACTTTAAGCCTTAATATAATGTGAACAGGTGAGTTGTATATAAATTCACCCTCAGTACAGTTGTCATGAACGGGGAAATTAGCTACAGAGACCAAAACTGTTTTTTGTACCAGGCTGTAAACATGTTTATTTCTGCTGTCTAACATGGGGACTTATGGAGACTGACTCACTTCTGCAGCCAGCCTCAAGTGGACATTAGAGGAACTGCAGTTTGTGTCACTTCCTGTGTCGGCTTCACTTCACAGCCGCAGACGTTGATGCTTGAGGTTGATTGGTGACTCCAAATTGCCTGCAGGTGTGATTGGTTGGCTCTCGTCCAATGTCAGCTGGCTCCACCCCCGACGACCCTTAGGGGGTGGAGCCAGCTGACATTGGACGGAGGTGTTTTTCTCACCTCCCTGACTGACTGTCCTCCTCGGTCCGGTCATGAATGGCGGGAGCTCACAGCTTCACAGATGTTGGGCTGATTGTAATTGTGATTTGGGCGTCCGTTCTCGACGTTCCAATCTCGGCCAATTGTTGACAGATGAAAATCATACGTGCTGCGTTCAGTGATTTAAAATAATGACAGCCTTTTGACTGACTCGCTGTCTGCGCCTCGTTCTGATTATTTAAAGCTTGTTTGTTATTTACAGCTGGACGCCGTGTGTGCGTGTGTGTGTGTGTGTGTGTGTGTGTGAAATCATAGTAAAAATAAAACTGTCCAAAAACGGCACAAAACTCTGAGAGAGGAGCTATTATTTCCACTTCATCAGGCCTCAGTTCAGAGCTGCAGCTCAGCTAAAGTTAACCTGACTTTGATGAAGTTCTCTCTCCTCTAGCCGTCCCTGCAGACTTTGCCCTCCATTCACCACCTCGTCCAAATTTAGAGTTTTCTTTTTGCTCCGTTTTCTTTCCCTCTTCTGCCAGATCGCAGCTTAAAACGAGGGGGTGCCCCAGCGGCCTCCAGGTTAAGGTGCTGACTGCAACATCATCAGGTCACGTCACTCTGTCTTCTCTTTGCTGTCTGATGAAAGGATTTCTTTGTGGTGCAGAATGTAAATGGGCTGAATTGGAGTTGAGTTGTTTCCCCGTGAAGAGCAGCCTCGGGGAAATGAAGACTAATTGCTCTCTAATTCAGCGTGCACACTCGACAGACCTGAGCTCTGCAGTAACATCTGTAACATCCTGATTGTGCACAGCTGTCTGGACTGTTGAAAGACGAACTGACTCCCTGTACCGGGCTCGCTGTATCAGCACGATGTCAGCATCACGGTGCTTCCAGACTCTCTGACCTCCGACACGTGTTCTGTGTTTGAAGAGCATTTAATTACACAGATCCTCTGATTGCTTCTGCAGCTGTTGCATAAGACGCTCGGCCTGTTTCACTTGATAATCTGTTTGCATGCGAGAGATTCGGAGACAGAGCGAGTCCTGAGACTGAAGCTGAAGTTCAAACTCGCCCCGCCAGCTCGGAGGCCACCTCAGCTCCTAAATGTGCTAGCTCATTAGACGTTAGCACCTCTTCTCTTCATCAACACGTCTGCTGTAGACACAGACAGAGAGAAAGGTCTGAGATATTAGTCTGGGGAAGTGATAATGACTCAGTGAATCTTCTTTCAGATGTTCAGGCTGCCAGGAAGCAAACAGCAGGAAGCTGCACCACAGCTAACGGGCGGCCATGCCAGCCCGGTGCCATTGTATTAATCAGCTCATAATCAGGAGATGCTGATTGGCTGAATGGCTGCGGGCCCTGTTCAGCTCTCCCTGCACTTGAGTTGTAATTGCGAGCAGAGCTGGCGATGGCAGTTGTCATCTCACAGTGTAATGGAGGAATGTATCCACGGGGAAATCAAGGCCAACCTCCATTACTGGTTCAGTCCGACCGTACAGTGCAGTGCAGCGAGGCCCGGGGAACTCAGCTCTGCTCATGTAATGCTGATAATCATGCTAACAATGGCCACAGAGAGAGAGAGAGAGAGAGAGAGAGCAGCCATGGCCAATCACCAATCTGAGTTCAATATCCGCGTGCCTGAGCTGCTGTATGTGCACAGCAGAGACAGTTTCATCCCTCCGATATTGATTCGAGCTGCCTCGTGTTGGAGCGGGACCCGCGCAGTCAGACAGAGGGAGATTAGATTTTGATGGATTGATGGGAAAAAAATGACAAGACACACAGAATAACAGCAGAGGAGGCGCAGAGAGAGAGTCAGCAGGTCGACGGTCAGTCTCAGTGACGTCAGACCAAAAATAAGGTAAGTTTTTACGCTGATGTGTTTCCAGCACGCTGACGGCTCAACGCGACGGGTTAGCTGCAGATCTCAAAGCTCTGGTTCTGGTTCTGGTTCTGATTTTAGTTTCACTGAATTAAGGTGACTGTGTTTCAGTTGCGACGTAGAGTGACGGCGGGTCTGTGTGCTGCTGTGTCAATGCAGTTTTTACATTCAGTCGTTCACTGAGACAGCGAGTGCTGAGCAGTGTTCCAATGGGTCCTTGAAATCCTTGAGAGTTTGTGAATTTGAGGTGGGAAATCAAGGGCTTGAAGACATTTGTTTCTTGTTGTGTCCTTGAATTTGAGGGAATTGGGCCTACAAAGTCCTTGAAACGTCCTTGAATTTTATCTTTAAGAAGGCATGTGATTGGCTTTGCTAGATGTGTGTGTGTGTGTGTCACTGACTGATCCCAGAGTCTGTCTTTAACTCACCTGACGTCGCCTGCAGTCGTGGAGAACACACTCACGACGTGAGCTGACCAATCACGGCTCTCGTGGCTCCTTCACCTTCCAGGCAGACGCTGCAGATCTGCCCCGTGAGCGAGGCCTCGGCGTGGTCATCACATGCACTAATTAAAGCGTGACCAAGCGCTCCGAAGAATAAAATACAACCAAAGAGGCTCAGTCACCCCGTTTGTTGTGCAGATTGTTCAGGATGAGCTCAGCGCGCAGAGAACCTTCACATACGTGATGACTGCAACTGTTTGTCCGTCACAGCTGTGAATGATTCAAATGCAGATCAACATAGAACTGATTGTTATAATCTGACATAGGAACTGTGCATGTGTCATGAAGTGAATTTAGACGACATGATGAACGTTCAGTCAGCAGCTCAGTTTCCTCTCAGCCTGATCTGCTCCGTCCTTCTGTCTCCGAGAGGTTTCCTGGACAGGACATGCTGGTGGTCCCCTGCAGTTGAACGCACTTCCTGTTTACTCCTCCGGTCTCTGCTGAAGTCTAAAAGCTCAGCTCAACCATGTGTTAGTGCTGCAGCAGCCGAGGCCTGCTGATGCTGTGCAGAGTTACTGAACGCTGCACCTTCAGTCACAGTGACAGCAGGTTCATCTAAGGACTTTGGTCCAAGGTCATTTTCAGAGTCAGTGGCTCTTTGTGATCACTCAAGGCCGGCCGCACAGAGTCTGCTGTGGAGGTCTTCTTCCACAGAGGACCAGACTGTGTTTCTTTAATTATTGTAATAAATGCTAAATAGATGAATGAACTGTGGCTCCTTCTCTCGTTCCTCTGCAGTGCCTTTCCGCGAGGCTCCAGCCTACTCCAAACGCCGCCGAGGTCCGTCTTCTGGTAACGGCAGCGGTAACGACCAGTCGCCCTCCTCGCTATCAGCGCCGCGGGTCCTCCTGCGCTCCAACAGCGACAACAACCTAACGGTCAGTCAGTACCAGCAGCAGCACGGTTCTCCTGGCAACTGGGCCCCCCATCAGCAGCAGCAGCACCAACACACCCAGCCCCACCTGCCCAGGGCCCCCCAGCAGGGTCACACGCAGCCTGGCTCCTCCGCATTACATCGCAGCCTGTCACCCCAGCTGCTCCAGCAGATGCCCAGCGGCAGCCCCAATGGCAACGTGGTGGTCCGGACCATGGGGAGGGGGGCGAGGAGCCGGTCACCCTCCCTCAGCCGGCTGGGGGAGGAGGCCAGACGGGGTATACCATCACAGCGACAGCCCAGGTGAGTCTCACGCCTGACAGCGTCAGAGCCATCGTCTGTTTATTTACACGGCACTGATCCAGCCTCTCATGACAGCGTTAGCAGAGTTCTGCACTGGGCGTCGGTGGCGTCACACCAGGCGGTGCACAGTTAGTGACGCCTCCGTCACCCAGCAGCAGAGGTTAGTCCGCCAAGGAGGGTAGGCGGACTTAACGCAGCTAACAGCCTCGCGTGTGAAGAGGTGAGCGTCTCAGAAGACATCGCTCTGTTCCCGCCTTCACGTGTACCGGTGAAGGACGTCACACGGGCGTCACAGTTTGTGGAAGTGAGGTCCAAAAATACGCCTTCAGTTCCCGCTCATCGCCGTAGCTACGGGCAGGGACGAGGAAACGGAGATCTTTGACTTTAAAGGCGTGCGATGCTAAATCAGCTCTCAGTCCACCAGAAACACGACCACACGAGTGTGATCATGCCCCATGTGATCATGCCCCATGTGATCATGCCCCATGTGATCATGCCCCATGTGATCATGCCCCATGTGATCAGGTCCCATGTGATCAGGTCCCATTGTATGTTATGTCTCAGTGCAGTTTTATAGCATCTCTGTGGAGCTCGAACGAGGACAGTTCTGTCTTCTGATTGGCTGAGTGACACATGTACCTGTCCGGCTCACAGTGTGTGTGACGTACACATCACCCACAGCCGCCCACACCTCCACGCTGGTGGCTGCCTGTGGGCGTGGCCGGGGGCGTGGCCGAGGGCAGTGACTTGGTTAGTTGTGAGCTCACAGCTCGTCACTGTATGACAAACATAAATGTGACTTCCTTCAGTGTTTCTGTCGGAGCTGCACTCTGTGAGGATTCAGAGATCTCAGATAAAAGCTAAAAGTATCTTGATGGACGTGTTTGTGTCGTCAGTTGTTCTAACTTGGATGAACTCTTTAACGAGCCGCTCAGAGCTCGCGGTGTGCGTCTCCTCCTCTCAGCTGGCAGCATACAGTTAAGTCTTCATTACTGTATGTACAGTGTACGTCCCGTCCCCCCCCCCCCCGTGTGAGATGATGTATGACGGCTCCTCTGGGAAACGTGCCATCAAAAGGACTCTAGCTTCCTACGGTAGCTACGGCAACCGTTGCCATGGTTGCCTACAGACACTTTGCAGATGCATGCAAGTTTGTATGCATGTAGGGTGTGTGTGTGTGTGTGTGTGTGTGTGTGTGTGTGTGTGTGTGTTTCACACACCTGCTTTAAGAAGACTCATTACAACTTTCAGTGTGTGTGTGTGTGTGTGTGTGTGTGTGTGTGTGTGTGTGGTGTGTGTCCACCTGCACCTGACTGAGTTCATTCAGAAATCCCACCGTGTGTGTGTGTGTGTGTGTGTGTTGTGTGTGTTGTGTGTGTGTGTGTGTGTGTGTGAGATTCGGTGGAGGATTAAAGTGTGACGGTCGTTTATCTTGAAGCGGTGTAACTGTCAATCCCGATTAAGACACATGCTCTCTGGCCTCCTCCTCCTCCTCCACCTCCACCCCTTCCTCCTCCTCCACCCCTTCCTCCTCCTCCTCCTCCTCCTCCTCCTCCTCCCTCTTCCTCCTCCTCCTCCTCCTCTTCCTCCACCTCCTCCTCTTCCTTGGCAGATGGACACATTTGGAAGCACTCGGCTGCACCAACACTACCCACACTCTGTAGCTCTGCCTCTGTCCAATGTCGAGGAGAGGAGAGATGCTCTGTAGGTTTCTAGAAAAAGATGTGAAGATGAAGCGGCAGAATTAAGACAGGATGAAGAGCAGAGAAAGGAGGAGGAGGCCGCTGAAGAAGAGAGAATAAAAGAGCAGAATGAGGGGTTTGGAGCGAGGGTGGAGGGGACGGAGGGGAAGACAAGTGAAGGAGGAGATGAAAGAAGGGCCAGAGAGACGGGGGAGGACAGTTGCCTTTGCTTCAGCAGTAACATGAACATCACTATCATGTCTTCTGACATACTTCACACACACAAAAAAACAAACTCCGGGCGTGGGTGGGGTTGGGTGGAGGGGCGCTCGCAGAGAGAGAGCGAGTTTGATCGTCGACAGAATAGATGTTTCTGTGAAGTGACAGCGGTTTAGCACAGAAGGCTCGAGGGCTCTTCATGTTCAACATCCACGGTACATCAGTGGATAATCTCCTGCATCTCACCGATGACACTTCATGTATCTCACTGACAGGAAAAGAACGGACAGAGCATGCGGCGTTAGCTGCCGCCATGTTTAGTCCTGATTCTTCAGCAAAGCCGTGGATCATCGACGGGCGCCTGGCTGCTCTGATAAGCCACCTGTGACCACGCCCACCTGTCAGTCAAAGCGTCCACGCTCTGAATCCTGCATAACTTTAAGCCTTAATATAATGTGAACAGGTGAGTTGTATATAAATTCACCCTCAGTACAGTTGTCATGAACGGGGAAATTAGCTACAGAGACCAAAACTGTTTTTTGTACCAGGCTGTAAACATGTTTATTTCTGCTGTCTAACATGGGGACTTATGGAGACTGACTCACTTCTGCAGCCAGCCTCAGGTGGACGTTAGAGGAACTGCAGTTTGTGATACTGGTGTTGGCTTAATTTGACAGCCACAGAGGTTACACTGTGACTTTAAAGGTGTCTGTCTGTGATTGGCTCCTCGTGTTGGATGTAGGTCTTCCTGAGGAGGCGACGCGCTCTGGGTCGGGAACACATTCAGGATTCAGGATTTATTGGCACTAAGAAAAGAACTGTGCTGCACATGTGTGCAGTCTTTCCAGAGGACGTTCGGGTTAGCACTCAGACCTATTTGTGTGTGCGCGCCTCCCGAGGCGCCGCGGACGTATAACTGCCCTCGTTCTTGAAACGAGTAATGACCAGATGCACGTTTCAGTGGACATGACCTTGCTATAAACCGATTGTGTGCTCGCTCGCGGTCCTCGTCCAATAAGTGTGAACTTTAGCTGTCAGAGCTCTTCCAGGCATTCCCACCCAGCTGCCCTTTAAAGCCTCTAATTCAGCCGCGTTCTCTCTTTGCTCCTGCGTTCGCTCGCTCTTCCTCTTCCTCTCCTACCAATAATCCCATCCCCCCTTCATCCAACCTCCACCCACACACACACACACACACACACATGACAAAGTCTCAGTGGCATCCCCTTGCTCCCACTTGACATGTCATTTGTTAGAATGCAACACACATACACATGAGCCCACGCACACACACACACATACTTATACACACACAAACCAGCACATGACAGCTGTCAGTCACCCTCGGGGTGTCATGGCAACAGCATCCCGGCAAGAGTGTGGTGAGAAACGAGATGTGTCCAGTGTCAGGACAGACAGCTCTGCAGATCATCAGACTTCTGTTGACGAGCGTTGTTTTGAGTTTGAGCGGATGAGACGTCGCAGATGAAGCTGAAGGTTAGACGTGTTTTTTAAGATTCACCAGTCTGCTGTCAATATTTCACCGCTAAGTGCAGAGTGGCCGTGATCCGATCACGGGTCGCTCACGTAGAAAACACCGGCGACGTCACGGACGTCAGAAATCAGATCAGATTAGAGCAGAGAGAAGATTTCCTCTGTGAGTTTGATGTGATTGATCTGTCATAAAACAATAAAAACAGCAGTATGGAGAGTGACAGAGTGGAACACGGACAGAGAAGAGATAAAATGATTAACACAGCTGACAAACAGGACGTTAAAGTGAAGCACACACACACACACACACAGGGAATAAACTGATGCACGTGTGTATATAATATTTGTAACATTTGTATCAAGCAGAGAGTGAAATAAGAATGATTGTATTCAGACTCAGTGTTAAAGCTCGCCTGCCTGTACGCTGCAGCTGCTCGTAGTTCCTCAGAGGACACTGATTGGTCTGAACCGCGAAACCGAGTCCATCCGCGTCGCAAGGTCGACCTGGAATGTGCGTCACATCGCTGCGTCCTTGAGCACGCGTGTCCTTCTGACCACGCATGACGTACAGACCAAACAGAGACAGAGTGCTGCACTAATCCTGATGTTTTAGCATCTTTTAGCTCATTGTTTTCGGTTTCCTCTGGTCTTGCTGCAGCAGCAAACAGCCGACAGGCAAAAAGAAAACTGAACTGAAGTGAAGTGAACGCTGACGCTGCTTCATGTTTGCTTAAAGTATAATAACTGTGCTCACACATTTTGCCCCCGAGCATCCCAAAAAAAAAAAAAA
>CM024795.1:1430558-1452096 GCA_014281875.1 Nibea albiflora | reverse complement strand
ATTCTCATTTATGTGTAGTCGCTCGTAAGTTTGTAAAAATGTTGACCAGGACAAACTGTCACGTTCTCTCTAAAGACAGACAGATTAGTGAAATGCTTCGTTAATCTTAATTTCTTTCTTTGCGTCGGCACGTTAGCGACTGTCGATCCGCCAGTGAAGTCAAATGAATAACTGTAATTGTGTTTTCTGTCTCGTGTGGCGTTGAGAAGATTCGAGCAGACTTTTGTTGCAGCCGCCGATGATGTGCGCGACGATTTAGCTTGTTGTCATATTGACATTATTTATATTTATTTATGTGGATCTGTTGTTAATCAAAGAGCAGATGAAGTCTCGTGTCCGGCTCGCTGTCACCCGATGGGCTTAGAAGTGACGAAGATTCACGTTAACGCCACGAGCAAACTGTCCCCGATGAACGGCTGGTGTCGCAGGCGGTGAGTTGTTGACACCTGTGTGAGTCGTTGTTTTAGGTGGCGATGAAAGGTGTGTGTGTGTGTGTGTGTGTGTGAGATCGTTTAACACCTCTGACGTTTCCTTTCAGCGCCGTAACATTGAATTGGTTCGATGAGGTGAGGCGTGGGGCAAAAACAAAGGGCGGTTCAGTAGACGGCACAGAAATCCAGTGACATAAACACGAGAACACTCCCGCCATTCCTCCGAGCGTCGCCGCTTCATCAATAACTCGAGTTGGTCCCGGTCAGACTGCTTCGTTCAGAGAGGAAAAAAACAAAAACTGGATGTAGCGCAACAGTTTACATGCAAGCAAATACGTGATCAAGACAGAAGGACGACACGCACGCACGCACACGGCACATCCCTGAAGCTGGCAGAACGATCGGACGTGACGTGACTGAATTTTTCGAGGTGAGAAAATGTCTAAAGGAAAAATAAAGCGGTAATCAAATCATGGTCATATTATTCATGGGTTCTGATTCACACTGAAAAAAAGAGCAATCAGTAAATACGATGGAGATGATAAGGCTTGGATCTTTCTCCAGTTCGACCGGCCTCACAAACACACCATTCACGCCGTACGTGGTGTCCAGATATCCACGCGGCCGCGCGCGTCCTCCCGATTGTCAGAACAAGTTGTAAGAACGCGGTCGTCGTCGTCGTCGTTTCCCGTCGACTGGAGAATCAATGCGCAGCAGCCCGACGGCGTTTCCCGAAGGCCGTAAAGCTCGGCCGTCGTCGTTGGCTCCGCGCTCGCGGCAGTCTGTTTGTTTGTGGGTTTTAGATGTTCCTCTGGGCGGTGAGGTACTTGAGAGCGGCCGAGCCGTACTTCCTGGACAGGTCCTGGTGGAACTCGTCCTTGAGGGTGTTGAGACAGTTGGCGGTAACCGGAGCTGGAGCGGAACTTGGAGATGTCGAAGCTGGAGCGTGCGGCATGTGGATCATGAAGGCGTTGGGCAGGACCGCCAGGTCGTACTCCTGAGGAAAAGGAAACGGAGGGCGAGTTAAGTCGACGGCGCGAGCTGCACGAGCTGTGCGAGACGCACACCCCCCCCCGAGCGGCCCGAGGCCTACCTGCGCGTCCAGCTCCATGACGTGGGACACCTTGTTCCAGCCGAAGCCCACGAAACGCTGGTCGTACTCGGGACAGTCCGCCTGACCACGACGTAGGGGTTCAAAAGTCGGGCTCCCAGTCGACCTTGTAAGGGGTGGTGGCCGTTCGCCATTTGGCATAGTCGGTAGGAGCGTGACCTTTGGGGCCCACACGTGAGACCTGGAGCGGCGGAAAGAGAGACGAGATGAATAACAAAGCGGCCGCGCTTCCCGAATCGAGGGGTTGTTTGTTTTTTTTTTTTGGTACCTGAAGGTGTAGAGAGTCCCCATGTCCAGCATGGAGAGCAGCTCGGCTTTGGATTTGGGGAAGGAGAGCCGGTAACGAAGCGTCTCGAAGGCCGGAACCACCAGAGCCTTCTTGGTACGAGCCATGTCGAGCTGCACCACGGACTTTCTGCGGGGAGGAGGAAGCGGGTGAGACGGAGGTGAGACGGAGGCGGTCCGAAATGCGGGACTTTGCGGCGGTCTTACCTGAGGTAATCGTAGAGGCCGTACATGGGCAGGAAGTCGACGTCCGTCAGGAAGACGTACGGCGTGTTGGCGTTCTTGAGGGCCACGTTCCTCACCAGGTTGACGGGGTAGAACTGGCCCTCCTTGTAGACGACGTGGTAGCCCACGTTCTTGCGGTTCTTGAGGACCTCGGAGGCCTGAGCGTAGCGCAGGGAACTGCTGAGCCTCGGCGTCGGACATGTAGAGCGCCAGGCTGATGGGAACCCTCCCAGTGCATTGCAGATGGCCTCGAGCATCTGCAGCCTGCGGGAGGAGGAAGCAGAGGTGCGGGTGAGGAGCGAGGGACTTTGGACGAGGTTCTCAGAGCGTAGCCGAGCGTAGCGGAGCGTTACCTGTCCATTGGAGAGCTGGGCCACGAGCGTGACGTCGTCGTCCCTCTGCGGGCGCGTACTCGTACTTGCAGGAAGTAGAGGTGCACCCGGTGAACGGTGAGCCTCTCCCGCCGGAAGTCGTAGCACTGGTCGTCCTCGTCGAGGTCCTCGAGAGCGGCGTGCAGCTGAGGAGACAAACGAGATGAAGTGTTTGTGTCAATCAATCAATCAATCGGGGGGCGCGCGTCTCACCTGGACGCTCCGCGGACCGGCCTGACCGGGACAGCCAAAGAGCTCTCGCCTCAGCAGGTTCCCGTCGTACTCCAAGAAGGTCAGGTAGAGGTTCCTGAAGAACTCGACGTGTTTGTTCTTGACGCGGAGCTTCTTGGGCGAGTTCCAGTGGATGACCTGAGCGAGAGGGACACACGGTCGATCACGGGCGGCCTAGTTTGCGTCTGTCGATGCGTTTGCGTGCGTGCGTGCGTACCTTGAGGTCGGACACCTCGGTGTAGCACTGCTCGGATCGAGTGTGATCCGACAGCTGCACGTTCCAGAAGCAGGGCAGCTGGTGGACCAGGACGGGGTTCTGCTTGATGAAGGCGTTGAAGATGTCCTGCACACAGACAGCAAACAGGGGTGAGGGCTGACCAATGAGAGTTCAGAGTCTAGGTCATGAGGACACTCTGTGTAAGCAGGGGTGGGGGAGCCAAAGAGTCAGTGTTAGGGTGAATGCCAGTCAGACAGGGCTGACCAACAGGAGCTCAGAGTGTAGGTCATGAGGATGCTCAGTGTAAACAGGGGGTGAGGGCTGACCAATGAGAGTTCAGAGTCTAGGTCATGAGGACAGGGGGGAGGGCTGACCAATGAGAGTTCAGAGTGTAGGTCATGAGGACAGGGGGGAGGGCTGACCAATGAGAGTTCAGAGTCTAGGTCATGAGGACTGTAAACAGGGGTGGGGCGGCAAGAGAGTCAGTTAGGGTTAATGCAAGTCAGACAGGGCTGACCAACGAGAGCGCAGAGTGTAGGTCATGAGGACGGTCAGGGTAAGCAGAGGGCAGGGCTGACCAATGAGAGTTCAGAGTGTAGGTCATGAGGACTGTAAACAGGGGTGGGGCAGCAAGAGAGTCAGTTAGGGTGAATGCAAGTCAGACAGGGCTGACCAACGAGAGTTCAGAGTGTAGGTCATGAGGACGGGGGGGAGGGCTGACCAATGGGAGCTCAGGGTGTAGGTCATGAGGACAGGGGGGAGGGCTGACCAATGAGAGCGCAGAGTGTAGGTCATGAGGACAGGGGGGAGGGCTGACGAGACTCAGGTGGGAGGCGGGGCCAGGGTAACGGCGATCAGGACAACGCGACAGCAGCCCTGCGCGATATCTAGGGCTATAAAACTGGGCCGGGGCCCTGGAGCGTCAGCGGAAGCGGCAGCCGGGAGCGCTCAGCCGTCCTCGGCGAAGACGCTCCGAGGCCAAGACGCAGGTTGGGGCAAGAGATTGCAGGGCAACAACTAGGCAGGGCAACACACAGGCAAGGCAACAACAGGACAAAGCAACTTTACCTGCGCAACTTCACCCAGCGACCACCGCCACCCGCCCTGCCCCTGGCCTCGCTCAGCCCTACCACTCGTGAGTAGCGCACTTGCTTCACCTGCTGTTAGCTGTCTTTGTCACCCCTATCGTCTCACTCCTTCAGGTCACCTGAACCGCTCCCCTACCGCTCGCACCTGAAGGAGCTTCTCTAACCTTCCTCGCACACTGTTGCCAGACTCGACTCGACTCCTGCCACCTTCCTCTGCAACTCCTGCTCACACCGACAGAACTTCCCCAACACCGACATCCATCTGATTGAGGAGGCCTGCTGGTTGCAGCACATGGACATGTGCTCAAACACCGTGCCATGTGACTGACCGCGTTAAGGCCTGCGTTGGTGTCGCTTACCGTCTGCCAGCCCAACTGGGCAGCTTCACACACGAGCTGCTGTCGTCCGTTCCTGATCATGACGTGAAAATCCACTTAGTCCAGATCTGCCACACGGCATGAGCGTGGACGGTCTAAGTCAGGCCTGTTCCACAGAAGGCCCATGTGGCTGCAGGTTTCCTCTCCAACCCAGCAGCAGCACACCAGACTCCACTCATTTCATCAACTGGCCTTCACAGAGCTGATTGGTCAAACTGGGAGCTGTTGGTTGGTTGCTTGGTTGGAACAGAAACCTGCAGCCACACCGGCCCTCTGTGGAACAGCCCGGACTTAGACCGTCCACACTCATGTCTTTTCCCGTCACTGCTTATGCAGATGACGCTCTGCTGTCTGTCTCTGCACGTGGATGAAGAAACATCACCTCCACCTCAAACTGAACCGCTGCTGCTCCCAGACACACCACCACATCAGCACTGACTCTGTGTGTGTTTGACTTTGGAGTTCTGATTGATGACCAGCTGACCTCAAATGTAAATGTTAAGTGACATGATGTTATTACACACTAACAAACATCTGTAATAAAGCCGATCGTGCTTCTGCAGCATCTTCACGTCTTTAGTTCTTCATCTGCTTTTCTGTCCCTGAACATTTCATACTCCGTAGACCGTAAACACACTGACCTTCCTTCATTATGGAACAGAAGCGTTATAGAAGGACGTCACACCTGAATGTCACATTCACACCGACTGCAGCGTCAAAGCAGCATTCGCTCTCACAGTGCAGATCACACTGGACTCTGCCCTGCAAATCATCCTGACACTAAATCATCTCAGATTAAACAAACAGCAACCAGAACAACTCTAATGCTAATAAACAAAAACGTGTGTGTGTGTGTGATGGGATTTCAGTTTCCTTCACCCGTCGCCGTAGTAACTACCCAGGTTCCTGCTTCCTGTTTGCTGCTGAGGAGAGCACGCCGACCTTCTGATGACATTAAACATGTCAGATGAGGAACGGCTGATGTTTGCACCAAACACACGGCAGCAGACTTTCACCTGTTCGTACGTGACACAAAGAGCACGCACGGCGCGGTATCTCAAACTACAACAACGATACCGCGCTCCAGGCCGTGCTGTTATTCTGAATATAAGCACGTCCGCTCAGAGTCTAACGGGCAGGTTTCCTCCACCCGACCACGCAAACGTGTTTCGGTGTCTCTTACCTGATCGGCCAGCGATGTACTCAGCATGCTCATCAGCTCTCGCTCTGCTGTCAGCCGCCACATCTGCTCCCAGCCAATCCGCCGCAGACGCTCCAGGTAGAGAAGAATGACACCTGAGACAGAGACAGGTGAGTCAGCCGCACGCCAACGCCGCACAAATGCTCCGAAGCTCTGACACAACCGTCTGTCTTACCTGTGTTGAAGCCTCGCCCCAGTGCGGGCCAGGGTTTGTGGTTCTTCCACAGGTTCCCCAGGTACCAGTCGCTCTGGTTCTCCACCAGGCCGATCACCTGTTTATCTGCACACGACAACCAATCGGTGATCTGCAAATATCTACAGCTGCGACACCTTCCACGCTCTTCAGCATTCAAACCTTCTCACCTGTGAACTTCCGGAAAATGCCCCACAGCTCGGCGATGTCAGTGGCAAAGGTGATGTCCGTGTCGAGGACGATGACCTTTGACAGGTCTGAGGGCAAAGCTTTGGTTAGCGTCAGCTTCATCAAGCCGTAAATACCTGAGTAATGTTTGTTTGGGATCCACGACACCTCCGACTGAAACACAGAGAACAACACACACACCTGTCAGGTCAGCAGCAGAGAGTGTGTGTGTGTGTGTAATGTGATCTGCAGAGTCTCGACTGTTTTTAATGCGACTTCATGAAATGTGAACGTCGGAGTCGAAGCATCGGCGACACAGAAGACTCTTTGTTCAGCACAAAGACTGTGAGGGAGGAGAATGTGATGATGTGACACACACACACACACACACACACACACACACAGCTCTAACCCCACGTCGAGCTGAAAATCAGGAGAGAAACTGTGAATGTGAAAGCTTCATTTAGTTCCTCACCTGGCAGCACACAGGTAACTACAGCTATTGTTTTCACAGGTTATGACATCATTAATAATTCAGCGGTCCACTAATCGCTCTTTAACGAGGTGACATCATGAATCGTCTCTGATGTTCAGTACGAGCGTGTTAACGTGAATCTGGGTGGATTCCATTAGAAACACGACACGCGGACGTCGAGCTGACTGACCCATCACGTCCTGAACTAACCCTCAGACAACATTAAACAAACCTCTGATGTTTGCTCATGTGACTCGACCATGTGACCTCTTCATGTTTCTGTCTTTGATGCTGGCCGCTCTGCCGCTTCCTTTGATGTGATAAACACACCGTTTGACTTCCACTCGCCTCGCGTGCGTGTGTGTGTGTGTGTGTGTTTCCATGCAGACGACACGGCGTCTTACCTTGAGTTCATCGGCGTCGTAGAAGCTGACTTGCACGGACGGAACCATCCAGGACTCAAACAGAGAGCTCAGGATGCGATTGGCCACCGTGTCTGTGATGAAATGAAAGTGGAGAGGATTCCTCCTGCAGGACGGGGAGAGCACACACACACACACACACACACACACACACACACACACACACACACACACACACACACACGTTCAGATCAGGAGCTGCTGTGTGTGTTTACAGCAGCATCTCGTACCGCCTTCAACGTTCCCGCGGGAGCAGCAGCTCTGCTTTACAAAGCTAAGCGGGCTTTAACCCGATCCGGCCTCGTTCCCTCGCAGGCACAGCAGCTTCTTTAAATATTTCATAAAGAACATTTTTAATCAATGTGTGAGTTTCCTCCACCGTCGAGCTGGAAACAGACTTCACCACCTTAAGACAGAATACATGACAGTCAGCGTGTGGATGAGAGATGAAGGCTCACCTGTGAAAGAGGACGGACTTGACCAGCGTGACCACGTCTCTGCTGGCGTTGTGACCGGCACACACGCACGCTACATGGATGAGCTGTGGACAGATCAGAGTCAGAGCTTCACGTCACCGTCCACACGTTCTCACTGCGCTCATCACAACCTTCATCACGGGTTCAGACTGACGGCGTGCCACGCTCTCGCTGTCAGCACCTCGCCTCTGTCTTTTCTTTGTGGGCCCAAAATAAAGTTTTTAGTTCCCAAACATTCGTCACGTCTGCAGGACGTTCTGCCTCTTTCATGTTCGGCTCCTCATGTGTTCGTTTGATCACAGAGCGAGCGCAGTGACCGCAGCAGGCCTCACCTCTGACTGTCTGCAGTTTGGACCTGGCTGAGGTCCCTCAGTGTACAAATATCAGCTGGACATATGATTCATATTTATAGTTTGGTCACATGTTCATGTCGACGCTCTCACACTACGCCAGGAAGTACTCTGACTGAACGCTAACATCAGCACACTAACAGACTGCTGACGAGCTGCCGCAGTCATTTCATTAAAATTTAAATATCGACCTGATGGTGGCGCCAGAGGAAGATTCAGAGGTTCACAAACATCATCAGGAGACAGGGAACTAAAAAATCAACGGATCTGTCTGATGTGATACTTCAGCACTGATTGAGGTGACGTGTCGGACATGATTAATTATAGTTTCAATAAAAGCAGCTAAAGCTTTGACGCCTGGTTGGAGACTGTCCCACTCAGAGGGCAAAGGTTACTGAGGACGGGTTCTGTCCTGGTTCTGATGGTTCTGATGGTTCTGGTTCTGCAGATCAGTGTTACACTTCCACTGACGTGAAAAGTCATTTTGTGTCGACTCTGGCGCCCCCTGTGGACAGAAGTGGTACCGTCCCCACCGTGTTAATGATCATGTGATTAGAATTCAGTACTACCTCACACTTCTGCACGGTGGGCGATCGAGGACACTCCGTGTGGTTGTTCTTCTCCTCCGCCGTGTTGTCTCCGTCCTCCGGTCCCGTGTCCGCCGAGGCTCCCCACTGTTGGTTGCCGTAGTTACCGTCCGGCGGCTGAGCGGCGGTGCCTTGCGATTGGCTGAGCTGCAACCGGATCTGCCGGTTCTCCTCCTCCACCTCTCGAACCCGCGACTCGAGGACGGCTCGCTCCAGGACCTGGGCCGCCGGCGTGTCGGCCAGGCAGGGAGCGAGGAGCAGGGAGCGACCGTCTGAGGAGGAGGACAAAGACACGTTAGAGACAACATTCACCAGATGATGAAGGTTGATGAAGGTTTGACAGCAGCTGTCCATGATTTCATCACACAGGACGTCAGTGCGGACGTGACCTCGACCTTCAAACACGCGGTAAACACGTGACGTCTCCTCGCGGGTCTCGCACTCGAAAATTAGCTCATCGCGCCTCTTCTTCTCGTCTTTCTCCACCTTCCTCCATCCCTCGCTCTCTTCCCACCACGCTCGGGGTGTGAACATTCCCAGAGTGCCTCGGTGCGAGATGTGTGGCGGCTTTTGGTTAATCAAAGAGTCGTGACAGACGCTGTGCTCTGAAGAAAAGACTCAGAGTCTGTGGACAGACAATGACACTCACAGTCTGAGTCTGTCTGCTGGTCACCTGGCTGATGATTGATGTTAGCAAAGCTGTCCACTCACTAGTTTGTGATCAGAAGTCATGTAATCAGAGTAAATACTCGAGTACACAGTCACACAGTGGGATTACACTCTGACACTGGAGACAACAAATCACATCAATACTGATATGTTGATGTTTCTTCACAAACTGCTGACTCATGTTAAAGGAACAACAGCGTCTGACTTATCGTCCCTCCTCCTCCTCCTCCTCCTCCTCCTCCTCCTCCTCCTCCTCGTCCTCGTCCTCCTTGTCGCAGCAGCTGGCCCACAGCTGAAGTGAGGCATGCTGGGAATGTTCACACCCTCATCTGAGGGCAAAAGGAGACGACGACAGCGATCGGCGAGGAAGGAAGGAAGGAAGGAAGGAAGGAAGGAAGGAAGGAAGGAAGGAAGGAAGTCTAACTTCTTTCTGGTCCTACATTTCTTCGTTCATGTTTATGTTTCTGCACTGTGTGAATATTTCTGATGTGTTGTTCAGTCAGAAGCTTCATGGAGTCGCCTCAGAGGAACATTTGACCTTTTTCATATTTCTGAATAAATTATGCAAAATAAAATTTAAAAAAAAGTTTTTTCAGTTCAGAGCTCTTCAAACTTTTTGTTGTTTTCATCAAACATCGAGCTGCAGTCTGATCAGAGTGTGATGAAGTCCTGCACACGTTACCTGCAACCTGACCTCGACTGTCTGAGAGGAAATTACTTTATTTGTATAAATCTGCAAAACTTAATAAAGTACATTACTGTTAGAATACTCAAAGTGTGTGTGTGTGTGTGTGTGTGTGTGTGTGTGTGTTCTGTTGGAGAGGAGCAACACAAACAGGAAACTCGACCTGAGACGACTAAAATCTGATCTGCAGTCAGTCAGACGGGAGCTGACGTTATTTCTGAAGCTGCTCGGAGGACAGATGGTCCAGAAAAGTTCATCCGTCTTGGAAACGGCGCCGAGCTGGACGCGGAGAGAAAAGCACGGCGAGTATTTCAACACGTGACGCTCACAGGAAGTCCTGCAGGCCTCTGCTGCATGTTCAGAGTCTCCATCAGGTCCAGCAGGTGGATGCAAACACCACAGGCTGCTGCTTCATCCATCACCTCATCAGGCTCACGGCCTTGATGGAAACGCTGCATGTTTACAGCTGCTGGCCACACTGAGGAGATCTCAACGTGCTTCATGGAAACACGTGAAGATCAGAGTTTGTTATTTGAGGTTCTGATCCACAGACACGGCCCGACTTCAGAGGAGCAGCCTGAAGCTGAGCGATGAAGCTCTGTGGACGAGCAGTAACAATGAAAGCAGAAGTTTGCTTCACAGCTGCAGCGTTAGTCAGCTGAGGCAGAGTCATGAAGTCTGCAGCCTCGTCCACAGCGGGACGTCGCTTAGCTTCATGCTGGTCCTGTTTACACTGACAGTGCCACATCCAGCTGCAGATAATAACCTGTTAGCTCAGCCGGCGGGAGGCAGACACAGTCACACGTTCACTGCAGCAGACGGACGGTGGACAGACGTCCTCCTCTGGTGAATGTCCACAGAAACGTCTCTTCTATTCTGCTTTCCACATTTTACAGCGTTTGGCCTGAAACGTTTGAACCTTCCAGAAGCCAGAGACCAAAAACCACGAGCAGACCGTCTCTGGACGCTCCGCAGCAGGAATGTCGCTCGCTCAGAAACTTCTCCTGACCTGGACGTCCACGACGCCGCCCTGTCTGTGAGACGCCGTCCATCATTCGCATGGAAACATGGAACAGATCTGAGACCTCATGTTGGCACACGTCACATCTCCACACAACCACAGAGAGCCCGACCCGCCTGATTATACGAGCGGCTGCCGAGTCTGAGGAACACGACCAGCTCCACGTTCACCAGAACTCTGTGTGTGTGTGTGTGTGTGTGTGTGTGTGTGTGTGCTCTTCCAGGAAACCGCTCGGCAGCATCGCGGCAAAGAAATTCTCTGAACTGATCCAAACAAACTGGCTGAGCGAAGCGGCTCTGAAATCAGCTCCATGTGTTTGAAACTTTAATACTTTAATAGTCGGATCGAAGAGAAATCGAGCTGACCCGACAAATAATTGATGTTTTCTGTTCTCGCTGGTTAAACCCAGAAACCGCAGCCGCACAGATTACAGACTGAGGATCTCACAAACAGCCCGGCACAGCCCGGCAGAGCTCGTACTCACTCTCCAGGTTTCCAGCCAGCAGGTAGAGCCAGGTGAGCAGGACGACGGCCGTGAGAGACGCCACCAGCAGCTTCAGGCGCCCGCGACACAGCAGGTTCATGATGGGACGCTGAGCGGGGTCGGGGAGAGGAAAGGGGGGAGGAGGAGGATGGGGGAGGTTCAGGTCGGGCTCAGTCCCTCGTCGGGTCGCTGCAGCATCCTTTCATCTGGAGAGAGACAGACACAGAAACACAGATCAGACGTCTGGAGCTCCACACGGGTCCAAAACTTTAGAGCCAGTCTGAAACCGACCCAGAACAGGCCGGTCCAATTATCAGGAGGAGAATTTGACCTGGTCTCTTCATCTGCAGCCTGATACTCGAGAGTGAGACCAAAACTGTAAACATGTTTATTTCTGCTGTCTAACATGGGGACTTATGGAGACTGACTCACTTCTGCAGCCAGCCTCAGGTGGACGTTAGAGGAACTGCAGTTTGTGGCATTTGATGAACCTGCTGCCCGCGTCAGTTAACACTCTGCAAACTTTAAACACACCAACTTAATGTGATGATATGATGTCATGTGTTGGAGTTCTTCTGCCCCTAATAATGAGGAAGAAGTGAGCAGAGGTCAGTATGAAGTCTGTGATGCTCCAAGCTTCGACTCGGACGTATCGTACGTTCAAGATTTGTTTCAGGCGCGGTTTGATCATAAAATATTAAATCAATAAAGCAAACTGAATTTCAAATGATCGCACATCGGATCGAACGAACTGACGGAGAATCGACCAGCGTCACAGGAGCTGTGTCAGCCTCCGTCTGTGTGCCGAGCCTCATTACAGCGAGCTCTGCCTTTGTTTTACAGCCTGATTCATTAATCCCACTTTAATTAGACACGAGCCCAAAGGAAACAAGACCGGAGACCGCCGCCAACAGAAAACAGCCGAGCGTGAGTCTGAATAAATCCACGTCCAGAACAAATGTCCAAGATTAACGACGGATCCAACAAAGTGAAACATCGAGAACAGAAACAAAGAACCAAACACGTTCTAAACATGTTCTCATTTTTCAGACGTGGAACCAACACATGCTCCTCAAAGACTTTCAAAATAAAGTTCAGAGAAACATTTTATGAGTTTCAGTGTCTGTCTATGTCAGCCAATCACACCCTTCATGCTGCGTCACCTGACCACTCACGACGACCTTTAGAGCCAACCACAATGTCACATGATCGTGCTGGTTAACGGTTTATTCCTGAAAACTGATCGAACCCCATCTGCCGAGGAGATCATGTGACGCGATGAAACGCGTCATGTGACACGATGAAACGCGTCATGTGACACGATGAAACGTGTCATGTGACACGATGAAACATGTCATGTGACACGATGAAACGCGTCATGTGACACGATGAAACATGTCATGTGACACGATGAAACATGTCATGTGACATGATGAAACGCGTCATGTGACACGATGAAACGAAGCCTCGCGGTCACAGAATGAACACCTGCTCTCAGTTTGTGATTTTCTTTAAACTTCTCAGCACAGGCTGAAACATAATAAAGATTTCCTGCTGCTGAGTCAACATTGATTCATTATTAATTATTACTGAGTCACTGTGTAACGAGTGAAGTTAACGACCTGGAAACAAACCAGCAGCCATTTTCTCTGAACTGCTGCTCAGAGTTTGTTTCGTGTGTGTGGAGGTCGATGCAGAGCCGGACTCGCCCTCCCAACCTTCACAGGACGACGATCTGAGCGGCTGCCGGGCCGGACCGCCATGTGTCCGGGCTACCTGGAAACAGGAAGCGGCCACCAAGAGGACGAGCGAGCTGACATGAGCCTGCTGCTGTCATTCAGGACCTGGTTACCTGAACTGTGAGACTCTCAGGTGTGTTTGCTGCAGCACGGATCACTCAGAGCTCAGTCGACCTTCAGAGGAAGAACTCGCCGACTCAAACAGAATAAAGTCTCTGAGCCGTCGACACGAGCGTCTGCGGCGCTCGCTGTGTTCACGGCGAGGACGGCGTCCGGCTCCATCCGTCTCTGTCAGGACGTTCTGCTGTCGCGGCTCTTTTCTCTCCTCAGCAGCTGAATCAGCTTCAGGTTAAAACACACAGCGCTGTTTGACACACGAGCTTCCTCTGCAGCACCTGAAGGTCGCCTCAGACCGCCGCTCAACAGAACCTGCTGCTCGTGCCACCATCAGCCGACTCAAAGTTTGTTTCTGACATGGAATCCTTTTTGAATTTCATGATGCGCTGCCTTTAATGCCCCTCAGGGAGCAGCTCGACCCTGCTGCTCTAAGAATAGAGAGGCTTTCAGGCTCTCCTGGAAATTGCAGTCTCTAATGTATTTATGAGGCTTTTAGCCGTGTGGAGGAAGCTGCTCTGAACGAGCTCTGAAGATTCAGATGACTTCACTCCAGAAGAACTTCAGCAAACTTTCACTTCGGGTGTGTGTGTTCGTGTTGAACGTGACCGCTGTCAAACAGTCACAGAAAGTCTGTGTCACTCACACCATCAGACTCAGATGCAGAAGGTGGAGCAGGAGTCGACAGGTGGAGCATCAGAGTGTGGAGACATGTCTGTGACGGTTTGACCGTCTGAGGTGGAGCTGCTGCACCGAGCGCAGCCATGATTTTAAAAAACGTCGTGCAACAACTTCTCTGAACGTTTGTTCATAAATAATCCAAAGAGTCGTTTCATGTCTGTTTCTTTCTGACTGGAGATTTCTTCAGTCGTACACAAAGCTCAGCGACCACGAGCCGCCGTATGAACTCGACAACAACCTGATCTGTGATCAGACTGATCGTCACCACAAAACAAGACGACAGCCGAGGGACGAGATGTTCAGCTTGTGTCGTAGTTCTCAGGAATCCAGACGTCCTCCTCAGACAAACGTCGTGTTTGTTCTGACGGCTGATCGATCGTTGAAGTTTTATGAAACTAAAATATTTGGAAGACGCCACGAGGTCGTGAAAACACCGAGCAACGACGTGACGAGCAGACGAACCTCTTCACCACGTTTAAACTCTCCAAGTACACAGAGATGATTTATGAGTTAATTAGCCGGGCTGATGTATGCGCTGTATGTCATTAAGAGCAATGAAAGGTGCTGAGATGGGAGGAAAAGGGAGGACAGAAAGAACGGAGAGAAAGTGTGAAGGAGGAAGGAGAGACGCTGTGGGACACAGAGGAGAGGATGCAGGGAGGCGTAAGGAGGAGTGAGTAAATAAGCGGAGCTGAGCTGAGGGAGGTGGAGGTGTTCCAGCCTTTCAGCCTCCAACACTCATAAACCCAGCGAGGACATAAAAGTGAGGGACAGAGACACTGAAGACGAGTTTAATGGGCAGCTTTTGTTGATTCTGCAGGAGCTGCACAAAGCGCTTCAACTCCTGCCTCTAATCGCAGCCGTAAAAACAAAAGAGCCGGCCGTGAGGAGGGGAGGAGGCATCAGAGGAGGCAGGGGAGGAGGCATCAGAGGAGGCAGGGGAGGAGGCATCAGAGGAGGCACCGGAGGAGGCATCAGAGGAGGCACCGGAGGAGGCATCAGAGGAGGCACCGGAGGAGGCACCGGAGGAGGCAGGGGAGGAGGCATCGGAGGAGGCAGGGGAGGAGGCATCAGAGGAGGCACCGGAGGAGGCAGGGGAGGAGGCATCAGAGGAGGCACCGGAGGAGGCATCAGAGGAGGCACCGGAGGAGGCACCGGAGGAGGCAGGGGAGGAGGCATCGGAGGAGGCAGGGGAGGAGGCATCAGAGGAGGCAGGGGAGGAGGCATCAGAGGAGGCAGGGGAGGAGGCATCAGAGGAGGCAGGGGAGGAGGCATCAGAGGAGGCATCAGAGGAGGCAGGGGAGGAGGCATCAGAGGAGGCATCGGAGGAGGCATCGGAGGAGGCAGGGGAGGAGGCAGGGGAGGAGGCATCGGAGGAGGCAGGGGAGGAGGCATCGGAGGAGGCAGGGGAGGAGGCAGGGGAGGAGGCAGGGGAGGAGGCATCAGAGGAGGCAGGGGAGGAGGCATCAGAGGAGGCAGGGGAGGAGGCATCAGAGGAGGCAGGGGAGGAGGCATCGGAGGAGGCAGGGGAGGAGGCATCGGAGGAGGCAGGGGAGGAGGCATCAGAGGAGGCAGGGGAGGACAGACTGTCTAAAACCTGGACGTAGTCTCTGTGACGTCCCCGCAGACTGTCTAAAACCTGGACGTAGTCTCTGAGACGTCCGTCAGACGTTTCAAACTGTTGCCCTCCTGTGAACTCTCAGAGTAAACAAACGTGTCGAACTGTGAGGACAGTTTGTTCATTCATCTTCCAGGAAATCACAAATATATGAACACCAACTAAACGTGTGTGTGTGTGTGTGTGTGTGTGTGTGTGTGTGTGTGTGTGTGGTCAGTGAGGTCAGCCTGACAGAGTGCAGTTGATTACGTCTCTCGTCTCCGTCCTCTCTAATGCAGGAAGCGCCGGCTGATTATTCTTTAATCAGGACGATCTCCTGTGTGATTAGCTCGGCGCTAAAGAAGCTCTTCAGTTTGAGCGGGGACGCGTCCGCTGGACCACAGCGCCGCTTTCAGCGCTCTAATTGCATTATCATACTGTACGCTCCGCGCTCGACTCACAGCGCTCAGCGTGCAGACTCTGAGGAAATGATCTGCTCATCAGGAAGTTCACTGCAGTTCTCAGTCAGTATCGATCTGAGCTGACCTCAGCGAGAGGTCACGCTTTACTGCCAGGTCAAACTTTAATCACGAGCTCATCATAGGAGACCTGGACTAAGCTTCAGGATCACAAACCTTCACCATCACCATCATCATCATAAAAACGCCCTCGTGCGTCCTCAGGAACTCATCACAGGAACATCTGAAGACCTTCAGCTGCTCAGAGCCGCCAAGTGTCTCTGCGTCATCAGCCGTCATCTCGACGTCTTCGTGGCTAAAGCTAACAAACAAACACTGTCTACTCACAGTCTGGCAGGTCATTCGTTCACCATGAGGAAAAGAAAACTGACCGTGCCATTAGTCTGAATCCAGCATGTCTGAAACTTTGAACCAGATCAACATGAATGAATCAATAAAGACGTCCATTAAGATATTCATATCAACAGACGCTTTCAGAATAAAAGCATGCTTTCCTTCAGGACAGGAAGTTATTTTATGCTAACCAGCATCAATCCTCCTAAACCGACCTCTCATGCTGAAATCTAACCAGCAGACTCTCCACTCTCAGTCTGGCAGTCATTCCTTCACCATCCAAGGAAAAGAACATTGCAGTTTAACCGTGCCATTATTCTGAAACCGACAGTCGTCCTGTTATTCCAGAGACAGCCACAGATCTGGAGGCTCGCCGTGTAACAACGTAAACCACGATGTTGACTTAAACTTAGAGCGACTGTGACGAATGAAAGCGACCAGATATTAAAGATCTTAAACTGCAGAGTCCAAACTCTGAGGAGACACTGGTCCACGGGGACAGGCAGTCCTCGTCTCCTCGTCTCCTTGCCTCCTCGTCTCCTCGTCTCCTCGTCGAGTCCTGAACCGCTTCCACATCCAACAACTGACAATGAAATGTTCAGATAACAAGCTAACCTGTTAGCCGCTGCTGCAGTCGATGGTTAAACGTTCAGTGAGTTAATAATGATTATTTTCTCTCTGAGGTTCATCATGTGCGAGCTGCTGATGCATGAATCCGTGTGTGAGGCGGTAGATGTTGGTGTTTGTCCTTCAGTGAATCAGCTGCAGCTCTGAACAGACAGACACACTCTCACTCTGACATTTCCTCGCTCCTCTTTTCGTCCCGACAGGAACACGGAACACGTCGAGGTCCGTTCTCGTGTTCTGACTTTAATCTGCTGCGGCCTGCGCTGAGGTCGCCGTGTTTCTCTGTGATTCATCAGAGTTAAGATGAGGTGGGATTAGTCTGTTTGTGACCGCGGGCGACCTTTAGATTTCATTTCCCTGCAGTCCCACAGACAGAGGCAGGAATCACCATGATCTGTGTGTGTGTGTGTGTGTGTGTGTGTGTGTGTGTGTGTGTGTGTGTGTGTGTGTGTGTGTGTGTGTGTGTGTGTGTGTCCACAGACAGAGGCAGGAATCACCATGATCTGTGTGTGTGTGTGTGTGTGTGTGTGTGTGTGTGTGTGTGTGTGTGTGTGTGTGTGTGTGTGTGTGTGTGTGTGTGTCCACAGACCGACAGGAACAGTTTCAGATCCTCCGCTTCACTTCTGACTGCAGCTCCAACCGTCCAGATTAAATCTGAATGATGTTTATGATTCAATATATATGATATGATTCACGTTTTTTAATTCAAACAGATTCTCGACGTTTATTTAATCCTTCAATCATCAGTTCAGTTCTACGCAGACGGAATATGAACCTGTAACTGATCTTCATGATGATCGTTCAGATTTTGAAGGTTTCAGTCCGTCTGAAACATTCAAATATTTCATCTTTGAATCTGCAGTTTGTCACAGAGGAGCTGATTTTTATTAATAATTTAACTCTCTCTGTTTCTCAGACTTCATTCTCTGCATCCACATTTTTCCTGTTTCAGCATATTTGTGGAGAAAATAACTCGTTTGAAAGAAATGTGAGCAGCTTAAAGAGCACAGAGGTTTTTAGATAAGTGCCTTGGAAACTTTCCCTCCGCCCCCGTCCAGTGAAATCAAGGTCAGCAGGATTTGATTTGTGCCGCTCAGAGCTCGGATCTTAAAAACTCGGCTTCCAGAGAAAAGTCAGGACGCGATCAGAAAGCAGCCGGGACAAACGGAGACGCAGCAGCTCCGACAGGTGAGACCACAGAAGGAAACTCTGTCAGCGGTCACACCTCCGAAGAAAACACAGATTTAAAGCTACAAAACACACACACACACACACACACACACACACACACACACATATGTAACCAGCAGCAGCGACCTTTGCCCTGTCGTCCTACCTGGATATTTCCTCTGCTTGCGCTCGGTGTGATCTGAACATGTGGTTAAAGGCTGCACGGAGCGCTCCTCCTCCTTCACCTCCTCCTCCTTCACCTAATCCTCCTCTTTCAAAGCTCTCCAGCTCTGACAATGAACTGCTCGGCTCTTTTCTCTCTCTCAGCAGACTTTTGTCCCAGTTCCTCAACCTCTGTCGCTGCTTCATGCCCTGCTTTCCTTCCCTCTGCCACTCTCCTCCCAAAGCTCCTCCTCCTCCTCCTCCTCCTCGTGCACAAACATGCCATAAATCGCCTCCACCTCGGCGGGATCGGCTCTGATTTCAGCCCCCACCTCCTCCTCCTCGCTGGGCTTTTACTGAAACGAGTTCAGCTCCGTCCAACAGATGGGAGGAGGGGAAAGGTGGAAAGAGGAGAAATAACGGGCAGAGAGGAGAGAGGAGGTGTCACCTTACACACTGTCAGGAAGAATAGAGAGGAGCTCTGTCAGTTTTTTTAAAGCTGAGGAATGCAGGAGTCTTTGAGGCCGGAGGATTCGGTTGCATTAGCTGGACGCAGCTTTGTTCAGGTTCAACCAGTGAACCTGCTCAGCGTCCACGCTCTGAATCCTGCATCACTTTAAGCCTTAATATAATGTGAACAGGTGAGTTGTATATAAATTCACCCTCAGTACAGTTGTCATGAACGGGGAAATTAGCTACAGAGACCAAAACTGTTTTTTGTACCAGGCTGTAAACATGTTTATTTCTGCTGTCTAACATGGGGACTTATGGAGACTGACTCACTTCTGCAGCCAGCCTCAGGTGGACGTTAGAGGAACTGCAGTTCCTGTGTTGGCTTTACAGACACGGAGGCTTGGCGCTCGGCTGCAGTGGTTCAACATCTGATCAGAGCGCCTTCCTTTGGAGGAGCTCCAGGCACGTCAGGCAGGAGAACTTGGAGCAGAACCAGAACCTGCTGGAAGGGCTACAGAGCATCTAGGCTGGGTGCAGATCTGGATCACTCAGGAGGAGTCAGACGCCGTGTTAGCCCTGCTGCTGGATTAAAACACTGAATAATCTGAATGTGAAGCCGCTTGACTTCAGGTGACTCCTGGTTTATTACGCGACACGTTCAGGATCCGGGCCTGTGATTCCTCAGGGTGACTCACAGAGTACCTGAGCTCTGCTCAGCTCTTTGTATTTCACGTGAACTCACGCTCTGTTTACCTGCGCCTGAGGCATGAGGGTAAGTTACCAAACGCAGCAGCGCTCCGTAATTACAGTGTTGACGGTGCCGGGTCGAGAAACCAGTCGGGGCACGCCGCATGCCTGAGCTAACGAAGCTCTGCTGATAGATGCTTCATTACAGACGGAGATCAGCGGACTGGATCGGCAGCCGGGCTCTTATCTGGAAACAACTCCCGCTGCACCTGAAGTCTGAAGCTCCACGCCGCACACGAGCAGCACAGGAAGCTCTGTAACGTGAACCGTGTTCAGCCTGAACGCTGATCTGAGTCCACGGAGAGACGGAGCCTCAGTTAATGTTCATCTGTCCATCGCTGCACGCTCCTCAAGGCTACAACAGCTGATCTACAGTCAGATTTACAGCCAATCAACATTATTACAGATGTGATACACACACACACACACACACACACTACTTCATGTTTATATTAATTATTGTTGTCACACTGTCTGATGATCTTCTGGTATCGTGACATCCTCAGTATGATTACGACCACGAGCAGATAGATCTTCTTCTTCTGTGGTGCCGCAGAGCTCCACATCACAAACACCCAGCAAAGCACTACTTCCTGTTTAAACATTAAACTACACAGGAAGCAGGAAGTGACCCCGTTGATCATTCATTCACCGAGCCGCAGCGGTCTGCAGTCACGCAGCTGAATCAAAGATGCAGCGTATCCCATGATTCTTAGCAACAGCAGCTCCCGTGAGGCTTAACAAAGCGTCTCTGCTGCCTCTTTTACTTCTTCTATCAGGACAGAAGCAGCTGCAGCGTGAAGAAGCTCCGCTGAGATAAATCCAACTTTAACAAACGCAGGTCAGAAGGTCGACCGAGAAAAACAGATTTCTGTTTAAGCGCCTGCTGCAGGTTGTTGTGGTGCACGAGGATCAGGTGACCGTCCTCCAGACAACCTGACAACTTAACACCAACACTTCCCTCATTACGAGGTCAGAGGTCAGAGGTCAGCTTTACAGGCCACAGGGGGGCAGCACATAAACAAGAAGAGGTGAAGAGGCCAGGCTCCAGCTTCCTTAGTGAACATAGAAAGAGTCCGGAGGAGGAGGAGGAGGAGGAGGAGGAGGAGGAGGAGGAGGAGGAGGGTGTGAGGAGAGTGGACGGTGGAGGTCAGGGGTGAGGAGCTGGGTTTCCCCCTTGCACCTGCTGTACCTCCCTCCTCCTCCTGCTGACATCCAGAATTCTGAATTCTTCCTCAATAGCTTCAGTTTCAGGACAGCCACAGAGACTACGTCCAGGTTTTAGACAGTCTGTGGGGACGTCACAGAGACTACATCCAGGTTTTAGACAGTCTGTGGGGACGTCACAGAGACTACGTCCAGGTTTTAGACAGTCTGCGGGGACGTCACAGAGACTACGTCCAGGTTTTAGACAGTCTGTGGGGACGTCAGAGAGACTACGTCCAGGTTTTAGACAGTCTGCGAGGACGTCACAGAGACTACGTCCAGGATTTAGACAGTCTGCGGGGACGTCACAGAGACTACGTCCAGGTTTTAGACAGTCTGTGGGGACGTCAGAGAGACTACGTCCAGGTTTTAGACAGTCTGCGGGGACGTCACAGAGACTACGTCCAGGTTTTAGACAGTCTGTGGGGACGTCAGAGAGACTACGTCCAGGTTTTAGACAGTCTGTGGGGACGTCACAGAGACTACGTCCAGGTTTTAGACAGTCTGCGGGACGTCACAGAGACTACGTCCAGGTTTTAGACAGTCTGTGGGACGTCACAGAGACTACGTCCAGTTTTAGACAGTCTGCAGGGACGTCAGAGAGACTATGTCCAGGTTTTAGACAGTCTGCGGGGACAGTCTCAGAGACTACGTCCAGGTTTTAGACAGTCTGTGGGGACGTCACAGAGACTACGTCCAGGTTTTAGACAGTCTGCGGGGACAGTCTCAGAGACTACGTGAATCTCTTTGCATCAGAACGATGGTAGAAAAAAGTAAAAACAGCTGAGCTGCTTTAAATTCAGAGAGCAGCATCAGTGTTTGAGAGCTCTGCAGATCTCAGTGTAAACATGTGTTGCCCTCTGGCTCTGCACTGCCCACACACACCGACTGTATGAATAATACGACAATAGACCCGCAGTACACACACACACACACACACACACACACACACAGAGCTCTTCTGTCTCCGGCTGCCTACACACTACACATTCATATAGTCCGCTTCAGGACAGTGGAGTGGGTCAGAGGTTCTGCTGAATCTATTCTCAGCATCCAGCTGTTGAACATTGAGCTGCTGTTGGTGACTCAGGTTCATCCTCTGTGCGGCTGACACGCCCTCAGACTGTGTGCAGGTTTACAGGGCTGCCGATCAATGCAGGTGA
>CM024795.1:1328058-1423058 GCA_014281875.1 Nibea albiflora | reverse complement strand
AGGAGGGAGGAGGTGATGGTGGAGGAGGGAGGGGGAGGGTGATGGTGGAGGAGGGAGGAGGTGATGGTGGAGGAGGGAGGGTGGAGGAGGTGGAGGCAGCCATCCACCCCTGACAAACAAACAAAGCCTTCCTGGTGTGAGTGCAGCTCATCTGTTTCTCTTCTTGTGTTTGTTGCTGCTCAGTAATCTGATTACTTCTCTTTGTCATGTAAAGGTGAACAGACTGTCTACAGATGAAGATCAGCGTGTGCTCTGTGACACACGAGAAACTCAGAGATCTGACAAGACTGCACAAAGACTGAAGACTGCACAAAGACTGAAGACTGAAGACTGCACGAAGACTGAAGACTGAAGACTGAAGACTGAAGACTGAAGACTGAAGACTGCACGAAGACTGAAGACTGCACAAAGACTGAAGACTGAAGACTGCACGAAGACTGAAGACTGAAGACTGCATGAAGACTGAAGACTGAAGACTGCACGAAGACTGAAGACTGAAGACTGCATGAAGACTGAAGACTGCATGAAGACTGAAGACTGAAGACTGCACGAAGACTGAAGACTGAAGACTGCACAAAGACTGAAGACTGCACAAAGACTGAAGACTGCATGAAGACTGAAGACTGAAGACTGCATGAAACAAACTGAAGTCATCTAAATAATCTTCACAGTTAAATGTTTGCTGGTCACATGACTTTAGTTGTAGCAGCTGATGGTGGTTATAGTTTTTACTTCTGTGATGATCTCGTGCTTCACGCCGTGTTTCAGCACAGATCCAGCTGACAGGAAGTCGATTTTCAAAATAAAACATCCTGTGCAAACAGTTTAAAAACCAGAAGAACGTCTGAAGAGGTGAAAGCAGGCGAGCAGCTGACTGAGTGTCACAAACAGGCAGAGCGGCATCTGATTACATCTAGTCTGAGATTCAGTTACATTAAACACCTCCAACACCTGTCAGTGATACAGAAGAGTGGAGGCAGCACCACCTCGACCTGCCGGCCTCTCCCTGCAGGTTCTGGTTCTGCTCGTGTATTCTTAGGGAGCTCGGGTCAGAGCTGAAAACGGCCGAGGACGGAGCCGAACACAGGGCGGAGATATAGCGGATTTCTAGATGAGCTTTGGGACTCTGGGAGGGAGTCTGGCTTTGGATGGAGGTGGAGGGGGGCGAACTACACCTTCTCCTGCTTGGCATGCAGCGAGGACTCAGTGGAGGAGGGGAGGAGAGGAGGAGAGGAGGCGAGGAGGCGAGGGAGGATCCTCACACACGGCATGAACGATTAACCCGTGAACTCGCTCCTCGGCACAGTCGGAGTATTTTGGAGTGAGCGGTGGAGAATAATGAGGTTATCACAGCATCGCTGCATGCTCCATTACACCGCCTTCAGCTCCCAGAAACCCCAGCTACACCTCCGCTACACCTCCACTACACCACCTCCATTACACCGCCTTCAGCTCCCAGAAACCCCAGCTACACCTCCGCTACACCTCCACTACACCACCTCCATTACACCGCCTTCAGCTCCCAGAAACCCCAGCTACACCTCCGCTACACCTCCACTACACCACCTCCATTACACCGCCTTCAGCTCCCAGAAACCCCAGCTACACCTCCGCTACACCTCCACTACACCACCTCCATTACACCGCCTTCAGCTCCCAGAAACCCCAGCTACACCTCCGCTACACCTCCACTACACCACCTCCATTACACCGCCTTCAGCTCCCAGAAACCCCAGCTACACCGCCGCTACACCTCCACTACACCGCCGCTACACCACCTCCACTACACCACCTCCATTACACCGCCTTCAGCTCCCAGAAACCCCAGCTACACCGCCGCTACACCGCCACTACACCTCCACTACACCGCCGCTACACCTCCACTACACCGCCGCTACACCGCTGCTACACCTCCACTACACCACCTCCACTACACCTCCACTACACCGCCGCTACACCACCTCCACTACACCGCCGCTACACCACCTCCACTACACCTCCACTACACCACCTCCACTACACCTCCACTACACCGCCGCTACACCACCTCCACTACACCACCTCCACTACACCGCCGCTACACCACCTCCACTACACCACCTCCACTACACCACCTCCATTACACCGCCTTCAGCTCCCAGAAACCCCAGCTACACCGCCGCTACACCGCCACTACACCTCCACTACACCGCCGCTACACCTCCACTACACCACCTCCACTACACCTCCACTACACCGCCGCTACACCACCTCCACTACACCGCCGCTACACCACCTCCACTACACCTCCACTACACCGCCGCTACACCACCTCCACTACACCTCCACTACACCGCCGCTACACCACCTCCACTACACCACCTCCACTACACCACCTCCACTACACCGCCGCTACACCACCGCTACACCTCCACTACACCTCCACTACACCACCTCCGCACTTGCTGACTGAACCCTGATGCTCGGCTCAGGCCTGGTTCCTCACTTAAACTGAATCCGTCACATCGTGTCACATTTATCACGTGAAATAACTCAGGGTCACCTGATTCTGGTACCAGCACCGGCCCACAGCTGGCACCAGAAGTGCTGCTTCTCAGCCCACTTTGGCCCGGTTCCACAGCCCCTGAAATCCTGCCTAAATCTGGCAGCCTTGTAGACAGATGTGCCTCACATCTGGAGCTGAGCGCAGCAGACGATCACAGAGCGGCTCAAACCGAAACGTTCGACTGAAAATGTTTGTTTCATCATCAGAGAACAGAAGTGTTTTATTTTGAAGGGCAAAGTGTTTTATTTTGAAGGGCAAAGTGTTTTATTTTGAAGGGCAAAGTGTCAGTGCTTCCAGCGAACGCGGCCGGACCAGCAGAGAGCGGTACCAGTGACTGCAGCAGCTGCTGTCACGTGACGTTCAGAGTCTCTGAGACTGATCTTTGGTCTCACTTCACAGTCTGTCTCAAACTAACGTGTCAGACTGTCACACGGTGATGTTACATCACATCACAGCCGAGGTCAAACAGCCTGCCCGCCACGACATTTACACACAGATCAACGTCCAATCAGCACGCTGGAAACAGAACAGGAAGTCACAACAAGGTGAAGAGTCCAGGTGTGTGATCACAGCTGCCGCAGAGCAAAGAACACACACACGAACAGTCACATGATTCATCGACGTAACGATGGACGGCTCGAGTCCACGAGCAGAATCAGAGCGAGGAGAGTTCATCTCACAAAAATACACTGAAGTCAGGACGCGTTCAGTTTCTGCTGAGTCATGACAAAATAAATAAGAGCATCTTTAACATACGGTGACTCGTTAATGAGCGACAGGAGCACAGAGCGGATCATCAGATCAGATTACACTTCATTCATCACACAACGGGGAAAGTTACAGCAGCAACACACACGAGTACAATCAGACAGTTTCTAAAGAAAACAGCTGAGCGACCTTCAGATCAGAAAGTTTGACTATGTGTAAAAAATGAGTTAACGAGGAGCTTCTGAGAAGTTTGAACCAACCACAGTGATGAACCGAGACGTCTTCAGAGCTGCAGCAGCGTTTCCTGAAATCATCTTCAGACGTGACCACTGAGAGTCTGAGTCTTCTTCACCCTGACTCAGCATCCTCAGCTCCGACTTCCTCCGTCATCATCGTCACAAACGAAACTCTGAAGAACCGGCAGCTTCAAGCGAGCTGAAGAAACATCTGGTATAAATGATGTCTGAGTGTGATCCCACCGTGCACAGATACACGCTTCATATTGAACATGTCTGATGTCTCCATGATGAGCTCAGATCTCTGCTGACTCAGCGTTTCATCTCAGACACTTGAAACTCGCTGCAGAAACATTTTGTTGCCTCTAATTGAATTTTGCAAAGTTACATCATCATAATGTGATGCATTCAAGGACTCTCAGAATAATCAGTCATCTTTAATCCGGCTGCTCAGAGACGGATTACTCAGCTACAGCAGTTAGAGGAAGCATCAAGCTGACGGTGACCAGCGATGCTGCAGGTACCTGAACGCTGCGTCATGATTGGATCAAACTCTCCATGTTTCTGTTATGTTAACTGTGTGATGAACATCAGCCGACATGAAGCGGCGATCGTATCAAACGTGGACACGTCAGGAGGAACAAAGCAAACAAACGGAGCCACAAACACACAAACACTCCGCCAGACGATCAATCATCAGCTGTCACGCCGGGCGCCGCGGCTCAGGCCTGGAGCTGTCAATCAAAGGGACATGAAAGGCATGCTGGGAGCAAAGTTCAGCCGCACGAGGGTTGACGGGCAGAGACGAGGATGACGAGTCGTCTCCGAGGACTCAAACGAACACGACTCGGAGCTGCTGACTCGTGGTCACAGTGTTCAGTTACAGAGGAAACCCGGCGGTGTAAGTTACATAACATGTTCAACATCACACCACATCACGCTGTCCCTAAACGTAACCAAACTACAACCATTTCACAACGTTACTGCAACCATGCCTCCAAAACTCAGAGACAGTTCAGCGTCCGTGAAGCTGCTGACGAGTTTCTTCATTCATGTTTGTTTTACGACTGTAAAGATTCATTAAAAACTGTTTGTCACGTTAAAGATCAGCTGACTGTGGCTCCGTCTGTTTCTCTGAGACGCAAACTTCAGATTAAAACAATAAGTAAAACAAATCAAGAGGAAACAGTCCAACAGAAAATCTCAGAGACGAGTCAAAAACTACCAAAAACTACCAAAAACTGCCAAAAACTACCAAAAACTACCAAAAACTACCAGCCAGTTCATTTCAAATCATCGCAGGCTCTTCAAAACACACACATACACACACAAACACGAGATGTTCAGTATTTGAACCAATCAGAGACGAGCTCTGACTCTACAAACCAGCTAAACGTCAGAAAACGTGAACAGCTCCAACGTGATCACGTTTATTGAACTTCAGACTAACTCGAGATCTCAAATCATCGTCTTCATCCGGACGCTCACTCTGAAACATTCAGTCACACACACACACACACACACACACAGGTCAGCTCTTACCTGAAGGACTTCCTGTCCGAGTCACACACACTGACTCTCCTGAACGCTGCTCCACGCTGACACAGCTGATCTGAATACGAACAGGCCGCCGACGACGACAAAAGACCGAGCCTGAAGAGAGCCGACACCTCCCCACGCTCAGACACCTCACTGCCCCCGCCCTCACTGATCCTCCATTCATATGCATCCTCCACCCTCCTCCATCCCCCGAGGGCCGGCCAGCAGCCCCCCATCAGGACGCCTTAATGCGAGGGGCATGTTGAGAAGCCACATGTTGCTGTTGGACACGGACCATTAGGACCAGAACACCCCCGACAACCGAGCTCAGTGTGGAGGGAGACTTCATGAAGTCATTACAGGACGAACACGTCTTCATTAACGAGTTTAAATGAAACGAGCTGCACGAGCGTCAGGAGGAGGAGACAGAAACAAACCTGCAGCAGCCTGACAGACTGATTTAAAGTCACCTCGCTGCTCATGGAGCTCTGCTGGCAGCTCACATGAAACCAGAACCTGACGCCGACTACAAAGTCTCCATAAGTCCCCATGTTAGACAGCAGAAATAAACATGTTTACAGCCTGGTACAAAAAACAGTTTTGGTCTCTGTAGCTAATTTCCCCGTTCATGACAACTGTACTGAGGGTGAATTTATATACAACTCACCTGTTCACATTATATTAAGGCTTAAAGTTATGCAGGATTCAGAGCGTGGACGCTTTGATTGACAGGTGGGTGTGGTTACAGGTGACTTGTTTGAGCAGCCAGGCTTCATTCAGCTGCCTCAGGTCTTTGACGGGAGGTGGAGTCATCACGGAGACACTGAGACTTTCAACAGTCTGCAGATGTTGTGTGTGTGACAGTTACTGTAATTAAATCATTTGTGGTAATCTGAGCATCTCACCATGCCACACACACACACACACACACACACACACACACACACACACACACACACACACACACACACACACACACACACACACACACACACACACACACACACACACACTGTAAGAAAGGATGTGATGTCATACGAGGTCAAGATGTCCTCCGGCTGTCGTTAGCGTTAGCTCGCTGAGCTCAAACAGACTTTTACTTCTTTCATCAGACTGAGTTAGTCGGAGGCTCCACACGCCGCTCACACACTCAAAGCTCCACACACACACACACACACACACACACACGAGCAGCGGCACCGTCCGCGCTCTATAAGAGGCATCGAATCAGAGCCGGACTCCCACGTGCAGCTCGGCGCCGGAGGCAAACTGAAGAGAATCAGGACACGGGTCAGGTTTTATCCTGCTGCAGCGTTCAGTCCAGGCCGACGGACATGTGAGACTGAGAGACTCGATGTTTGACCAATCAGAGCCGCTCACTGCCGCTTTGCTATCAGTGTAATTAAGATTCAGTGCAGCAGATTAATTATCGTTACTTCCTGTTAGCAGCAGAGGTGAAACATGCTGTGACTGTTCGACACGACGTTCATGACCGCAGACACAAACTACACAGAGACAAAGAAACTAAGACTCAAAGAGACAAAGTGACGCTCATTCTTCTGTCTGTCTCCATGGTGACCTCCTGACGTTTGTCCAACAGCACCACACTTTAACTTCCACTGACAGGAAGTCCTGATATCAGATACTCTCCTCCAACAAACTGTACAGCAGACACCTGCACACGGACAACAAGAGTCACAGACACAGACGGTCGCCCCGGGCTGGACGTTCTCCACCCGTCAGCAGATTTAGGCTGGACAGGGTGGAGGTCCGTTTCTCCGTCTGTGGCGGTCGATGAAAAGCAGCATGGAGAACGTGAACTTTTATAATCTGCATTTTACTAACTCAGATTCATCATCAGTCTTATTCAATCAAACAAAGCGCCCTCTAGTGGCAGAAAGCAGCCGTCCAATCAAAGCAGAGTATGTAAATCAGCTGTGCAGCTCACCAATCATGATTCAGTTTATTGATGTATTTAATTATTTCTATGTATGTCAGCGTGCAGTCAGCTGATCTTAACGAGCTCATGACTGAATAAATGAAGATGTTTTAACGATGCACAGGTCTGAAGGAGCAGCGACGGGCAGAACCGATGGGCAGAACCGACGGGCAGAACCGACGGGCAGAACCGGGCTCAGACTGGGCCTGATTAGCATGCAGCCCGGCAGACAAACGTCTGCAGACGTCTGAGTCACCAACCCGCTTCATCACATGTAGAGAGTCAGAACAGACAACCTGACGGAGCCCGGCCTCCACCCATTCATTAAGAGTATCAGTGATCAGAATAAGTGTCATTCTGCTGAGGTGGAGCCGCTCTGTGGTGGAGACCAAACACGGAGCCGCTCTGTGGTGGAGACCAAACACGGAGCCGCTCTGTGGTGGAGACCAAACACGGAGCCGCTCTGTGGTGGAGACCAAACACGGAGCCGCTCTGTGGTGGAGACCAAACACGGAGCCTCCACGTGGAATGACCTCACTGACCGCCAACTGCTGGACGTACAAACAGTTTGTTCAACACGAGTGCAGCCGAGCGAGGCAGGAGACACGATACTGTACAACACATCACAGCTTCCATTAAAGAAGAGTGTGTGTGTGTGAGTGAAAGTGTGTGTGTGTGTGAGTGTGTGTGGTTAGATGTGTGAAACGCCCGGATGGATAATGCCTCTTTCTGCTCGGTCAAACACGTTATTTATTTCTCATTGTGTGTGGCCACCGGCCGTAAATAACTCTGTAATTACCCACACAGCCGTCAGGTGGGTTAATGTAGAAACCATTAGCACAGAGGAGGGTGGAGGAGAGCGACGGAGGAGAGGTGGAGGAGAGCGACGGAGGAGAGGTGGAGGAGAGCGACGGAGGAGAGGTGGAGGAGAGCAACGGAGGAGAGGTGGAGGAGGAGGCAGCAGCTACGAACACGAGGAGAACACAATGGACGTTAATTCAGCTGATTATCAATCTGACAGACTGTTAGCTGCACGTTAGCACAGGCTAACCTGGACGTAGTCTCTGTGACGTCCCCGCAGACTGTCTAAAACCTGGACGTAGTCTCTGTGACGTCCCCGCAGACTGTCTAAAACCTGGACGTAGTCTCTGAGACGTCTCGCAGACTGTCTAAAACCTGGACGTAGTCTCTGAGACGAGTGCACTGAGGCTCCCTCAGCAGAGCTTGTAACATTAATACTGAACAGATCTGAAATATTGATCAGCCATATTTTAATGCGAGCTCCACTCTTATGTCGGAGCCGAGGTCGTTAAAACACTGAAAATATGAAGCTACAACCAGGAGACAGTTAGCTTAGCTTAGCATAAAGACTAGAAACAGGGGGAAAGTGCTAGCGCAAGTTGTTTTTACATTTCTAAATACTTCATATTAATTAGCAAGATGTGATTGAAGGTGTGTCATCTACTTCTGAACAGAGCCAGGCGGGCTGCACTCCTGCAGTCTGAATGCTAAGCTAAGCTAATCACCTCCTGGCTCCAAGTTAAACAGGAGTAAAACAGTGAAGTCATAAATGTTGATCGAATGTGAACGTTGATCTCTGACTGTGAAGCTCTGACGGATTAAAGGATTTGGATTATGAACACGGTCTGAAGGATTTACGTGTGTGTGTGTGTGTGTGTGTGTGTGTGTGTGTGTGTGTGTGTGTGTGTGTGTGTGTGTGTGTGTCCAGTAATCAATAAAATATTGACGAGATGCTACAATCAGCTGGAAGCCAAATGGCCGTTATATAACGTTTCAGACAGGATTCTGTTTTTAATCAATATAATGACACGTCTCTACTTTGTTACACGGCATCATGTGTGTTATTTTCAGACACTCAGCACAATAAATCAGCTGAACCAGTGTCATGCCAGAACCTGAGCCGGGCTAACTGTGGACATGATGGCAGAGGAGAAGAGTGAACGAAAAAATAAATGTAACTCTTCAATGACGCAAGATGTTCATAAACCTCCTCCTCCTCCTCTTCCTCTTCCTCCTCCTCTTCCTCCTCCTCTTCCTCTTCCTCTTCCTCCTCTTCCTCCTCCTCCTCGATTAATTGCCCGCTCAGACTCAGTAACAGGTTAGACAGCGTGGTGGATGATCACAGTGACCTCCTCCTCCTCCTCTTCCTCTTCTTCCTCCTCCTCCTCCTCCTCCTCCTCCTCCGTGATTAATTGCCCGCTCAGACTCAGTAACAGGTTAGACAGCGTGGTGGACGATCACAGTGACTGCTGATGCTGAAGTGTAATCACATGCATCCAAACAGCTCTGTAATTATTCGCTCGGTTACTCTGCACAGTGACTCACTGCATGTTCAACAACCATACTGCTTCTGTTTCTTTACATTCTCACACACACACACACACACACACACACACACACACACACACACACACACACACACACACACACACACACACACACACACACACACACACACACACACACACACACACACACAGGTTCTTTAACCTGCTGCAGACACCACAGCTGCAGAGAGGTCCAACACTGATGCCGGTGAGTCGACAATGAATAAGTTATGATAATGAAAGTGAGTTTAACGTCACTAAATCTGACTTTTAATCCTGAAACACGTCCTACAATTCCCATGATGCAATGCTTTCAACCTGCACACCTCCAGCACAAAGTGACACAGCTGTAATGACTGCACGTGTCTCAGAGACTGATCTCAGATGAGTAAAACATCAGATCAGAGCCTGATGCAGCCTCCACACGTCATCGCTTCCCTCCGTTAACGGCAGCGTTAGCGTAAAGTGCCGGAGGTGAAGTGTGACGGCGACTCATCAGGATTTCCAATCACACTCGAGGCAGTGAATGTTTCTCATTTCCTGAATCTGATTTCACACTTCCTGGACGGGTTAAGTGTGGAGCTGCTGTCTCCTCCTCTGGCTCACCACCAACACTGATGAATATTTAAATATGACAGAGAGGAGTTCACCTGTTATCAGAGACACAGAGGAGGAGGAGGAGGACGACGAGGAGGACGAGGAGGAGGACGAGGACGAGGAACGTTTCCTCTCAAACAAACACCCATGATGCATTTCATCTGCCAAATGGCAAACCATGCAGGACTTGTTTCAGGAAGTAGCCGAGTGTCGAAGGAGACAGCTGTTACAACGAAGCCCCAGAGATGAACAGAGAGAGAGTGAAGCTCTGAGAGCGAGTTCATGAAGACTGAGTGAGGACGGCTTCATGTCTGCAGGCAGGTTAGCTTCCAGCCTCTTTTAACTGCCAGTTTAAACTCATTTTCTGTCTGGTTCAGAGACCAGCTGGTGAAGAAAGAGACCAAACAGGAGCTAAAAGAGACGTGTTGACTGTCTAAAACCTGGACGTAGTCTCTGTGACGTCCCCGCAGACTGTCTAAAACCTGGACGTAGTCTCTGTGACGTCCCCGCAGACTGTCTAAAACCTGGACGTAGTCTCTGTGACGTCCCCACAGACTGTCTAAAACCAGTCCGGCCTCTTCCATGCATCATCAAAGGAGGTGGGACGAATGACGCCTGGTTGCTCAAACGAGTCATCTATGACGACGCCCACCTGTCAATCAAAGCGTCCACGCTCTGAATCCTGCATAACTTTAAGCCTTAATATAATGTGAACAGGTGAGTTGTATATAAATTCACCCTCAGTACAGTTGTCATGAACGGGGAAATTAGCTACAGAGACCAAAACTGTTTTTTGTACCAGGCTGTAAACATGTTTATTTCTGCTGTCTAACATGGGGACTTATGGAGACTGACTCACTTCTGCAGCCAGCCTCAAGTGGACGTTAGAGGAACTGCAGGTTCAGTAATCTGATGATTAAAATGCGTCGTCACAACAAACAATAAAATAATTCTTCAGGTTCCAGTCGGGTGGACTTGGCGCCTCCTGTGGTTACTGGAGGTAACTGCAGGTCTCACATGTATCAAAGCTAAGCTAAGCAAGTTCAACATCGCACAAACACAACAAGCTGAACACACCTGAACCAACACAGTGTGTGTGACCTGATGAGTACAGCTAATGATTCCCCAGGTAAACCACTAATAAAGAGTGTGTGTGTGTGTGTGTGTGTGTGTGTGTGTGTGTGTGTGTGTGTGTGTGTGTGAGCAGCGTTCATAGTTTGAGTTTGTTTTTAGGTTTTAACATCAGGTCATTGAACGCTTCAGAAGTGACATACGTGATGAAATATTTCAGATCATTGTGTCAGTGAACGCAGCATGTGTGTGTGTGTGTGTGTGTGTGTGTGTGTGTGTGTGTGTGTGTGTGTGTGTGTGTGTCCTCTGAGGGGGGCTGTTTCTGAACACGGCTCAGCAGATAAGAATGTAGCTTAATTAAACCACAACACACAGGTCACATGGACCTGACAAACACACACACACACACACACACACACACACAGACACACACACACACACACTCTGTTGTCCTCACCTGTCTCTGTTCTGTGAGCTGAATCACTCCATCATGTTAATCCATCAGAAATCCTCCCAGAAACAGGGACAAAGCTGCAGGAGGAGGTGGCATCGCCTCATCCAGGTGGTGTGTATCTGTGTGTGTGTGTCACATTAACAGCTCTGCAGAAGTGTCCTCATGTGCACACACACACACACACACACACGCATGTAGAACGGACGGAGCGAGGAAAAAGCCCAAAGCTGGTTGGAGGAGCAGACGTGGAGCTCCAGAGAGAAGAGGCTGAGTCCGTGCAGAGTTCAGCCCCAGGATGATGCACCCTGCCTGGGTTGGAGAGAGGGGGGTGGGTGCTGCTGTCTGTGGTTCTCAGCGGTCGTTCGGTGTTCGCTGTGAAGAACACACACTCACACACACACACACTCTCTCTCTGCCGCCTCTGATCAGCTCTTCGTGAAGAATGAGGCTGACTGCAGCAGCACCACCCCCCACCGGGCTAAGCCCCGCCCACACACAGACAGCCAATGGCAGCACAGGATGGCTGCTCTCTCTCTCTCTCTCTCTCTCTCTCTCTCTCTCTCTCTCTCTCACACACACACACACACACATTTAAACACACACACACATTCAAACACACACACCTCTCTCTCATTGGCTTCACACCAGCAGCCAATCACAGACAAACGTCTGACTCTCAGTCCAGATTAAACTCGAGTTTAATCCAGATTTAAATTTATTTTTTATGCCTCAATGTTTGTTCAAACGATGTGACACACACACTGACATCATGGAGTCCTCGGAGGGTCGCTGGTTCGATTCCTCTGGTTGAGTCAAAGTGAGTCTGTTCATGTGGAAGTAACAGATTACAAATAGTCATGTTACTGTAATCTGAGTACTTTTGGGAGCTTGTATTCAGCTCTTACCTCACCGCGCTGCAGTGATCAGAAGGTTCTGTGCAGGTTTGTCTCTGTGAAGGAAAATAAAAGTAATCAAGTATTTGTTGTTCCATGTAATCTACTTTAAAAGAATAGTGAGTTACAGAGTGAAGCTGCAGGTTGAAGTATCTCGATTCCTGTGATCAGTGATCAAACGTTCAGTCTGCTGTTCTTCATCTTTCATGTGACGTCTGAGTTCAATGAACTAAATCAAGTTTTAGTTTTTCTCTTTTTGTCCTGAAATCAAGCGAACATGAAGCCAGTCTGTCGCTGTCACTGAGACTAAAATCAGTCTTCTTGTCTGTAAACATGAGATTAAGAGTTTCCAAGACAAACAGAAAAACTGCAGTTTGTAGACGAGCGGTCCGAAGTCCGAGGACGCTGAACAGAAGATAACAGAGTCCAGATAAACCCGACAGAGACGGGAAGAACTTTCACCGGGCCCAGCAGCTTCTCCTGACGGAGACACAGGTTCCATAGTGTAGTGGTCATCACGTCTGCTTTACACGCAGAAGGTCCTGGGTTCAATCCCCAGTGGAACCAGAACTTTAAGACAAGAGCTCATCGTCATGTTTCAGAGAGTAAATCTGGGACAGACACTGACTGCTGCTGGACTAGTCAGTAATATTAGCTGCTGACCTGGTTGATTTATAGTTTTATTCACCAGCTGAGCTGCTTTCACACCGGGCCGGTGTCGGGGAGTGTAAGCGGGCTCAGCGTCTGTGTGGACAGAAGGGCGTCATCACTGCAGTTCTTGAGATCGGTCTTGGTCTCGGTCTCCAAAGACAGTCTTACTCGTCTCGATGTCTTTGTAAAGACCGACCGCTGAACACTCACAACTTATCTTCAGGTAAACGTAGCTTCAACGTTCATCGTCCAACAGAAAACAAACCAAACAGTTCTGCTGAATGTTAACTAACTAAAGAAGTTCTGCTGGTCCGGTCTCGGTCTCAGTTCAGGTGGTCAAACAGCCAATCACAGAGCTCCACCTCTCTCTCACCTCGTGTGCAGCATCAACAGGAGGAGGAGGAGGAGGAGGAGGAGGAGGAGAGGAAGAAGAGGAGAGGAAGAGGAGGAGGAGAGGAAGAAGAGGAGGAGGAGGAGGAGGAGAGGAAGAGAGGAGGAGGAGGAAGAGGAGGAGGAGGAGGAGGAGAGGAGGAGAGGAGGAGGAGGAGAAGAGAGGAGGAGGAGGAGAGGAAGAGAGGAGGAGGAGGAGAGGAAGAGGAGGAGGAGGAGAGGAAGAAGAGGAGGAGGAGGAGAGGAAGAAGAGGAGGAGGAGGAGAGGAAGAAGAGGAGTAGAAGAAGAGGAGGAAGAGGAGGAGGAGAGGAAGAAGAGGAGGAGGACCAGGGTTTACATGCTGATTCAGAAGGTGAAGTAGAACATCATAAATAATTCAGAGACAAGTTTGTTTTTAAAGGAGCAACACAGACACACACACACACACACACACACACACACACTCAAGGTGAAGCATCATATGCAAATCGCCCATATGTGCTACCTGTCAGAGCGACCATCAGGACAGTGTGTGTGTGTGTGTGTGTGGTGTGTGTGGGGTCAGAGGTCAGATGGGACGCCTAAAGGACAGCTGGTCCACCGTCCTGCCTGTTACTGTACGACACACACACACACACACACACACACAGGTTTACAGTATAATTAACCTCCTCTGACCGCCCGTCTGTTTCTTCATTTTTCATTTAAAAACTTTAAAAACTTTTTTTTTGTTAGTTTGAAACAGACTGCAGTTCCTCTGTCGTCCACTTGAGGCTGGCTGCAGATGAGTCGGTGTCCATAAGTCCCCATGTTAACATGAGTAAAGAGGAAATCGTCTCCAAGGTCGCTCGCAGCGTGAATCCTCGTCACATGTTCACGGTGTATTTGTATGTGCGGCGCAGACTGCTGCAGACACACCGTTAATATTTGATGAGCTGCCAGATGGCACAGCGAGCTTTGATAGCCATCTTTAATATAGGTAGTCAGTGTGTGTGTGTGTGCTGTGTGTGTGTGTGGTGTGACAGAGGGGGGTTCCTGCGATCAAAGAACCAAACTCCAATGGCAGACAGACGTCAAGAACCAGACGCACACATCAATAATTCAACACACACACACACTAATTGAAACAAAAAGAGTGATGAAACTAGCTGCTGTTAGCTCAGTTTGTTAGCCGCATTGTGAGCTCAGAGCACCGGGGGAGTGTTAGTGTTTGTACCACCGGGAAGAAGAAGAAGAAGAAGAAGAAGAGAAGAAGAAGAAGAAAGAAGAAGAAGAAGAAGAGAAGAAGAAGAAGACGAAGAAGAAGGAGAAAGAAGAAGAAGAAGAAGAAGAAGAATGAAGAAAGAAGAAGAAGAAGAAGAAAGAAGAAGAAGAAGAGGTGTTCAGGTTCCAGCAGTCAGCAGCTTCTATGGACATGATGGCAGAGGAGCAGAGAGTGAAGAGGACGCTGACGGAGGAAGCTAAGAAGAGAAAAGGAGAGAGTGAGCGAGCAAGAAGCCGTTGGGTTAGTTTTACACAGGTTCCATAGTGTAGTGGTCATCACGTCTGCTTTACACGCAGAAGGTTCTGGGTTCAATCCCCAGTGGAACCAGAACTTGGAGATGTTACATTTTCAGGGACTGGCAAACAGACAAAGGTCGGCTGAGTGTGGAGAACAAAGGAGACAAACAAGCATCCAAAAATACAGAAGATACTTCAGGTTTCTCTGAGCTGGTCGGTTCTGACGTTACCGACGACGGAAACAAAACTCAGTTATTACTGTGGCCAACATGAAGGTTTGTTCTCTGTCTGAACTTCAGGCACAGATGGCAGGTACAGAAATGTCTTGTCTGACACAATGATGAGCTGCGATGGATGAACGTCCTTCAAAGATCAAAATAAACCGCTGAGTCAGCTGAGAGAACTCCAGGAAACCTCCACAGGCCCATAAACAGTCCAGCTGACGTCCAGTCACGGACTGATGAGACGATGAAGGCGACTGCTGCTGGCTTCAGACTCATCTTCATCAACGCGATGCGTCACAGAGACGTTCGTCACAGCGAGCAGACATGACAGCTGACGACCTGCCGAGCTCCTCGACGTGTGACATGTCTGCAGGCTTCAGTTTGACTCTGAATTCACTGAGGTGGCTGCAAATGAATGTCAACGTCCTGCCGCGCTGCAACATGACCAAGCCAAAGCATCATCGATACGGGTCAAGCAGAACTTCCTGCTGGTGATGGTGCTCCTCCATCCTCACCTCTCCTCCTCCATCACCACCATCTGCCGGACAGCACCGTGTCATCCACCAGCTGAGAAGGTGATTGGCTGCAATCTGCCATCCCTCCAGGACCGAGGTCCGACCCGTCCAGCAGGAGGTGACGGTCCATCAGGACCAAAACCCGACACACAGGACGGATTCTTCCGTCTGCAGCGAGACCTCACGTCCTCGTGTTTGCTCTGATGATCATCTGATTCTGAACCAGGTCGAATGAAGCTCGCTGCAACTACAACGATCAGTGTAGCAAGAACACAGCTGCTGCTAGTCAGGGCTAACTATGAAGCTAACCATGAAGCTAACTGAGCTAACATCTCCTCTCTGGCTCTTTATGTGACGTCAGTGAGACTTCAGGTGAACAGTAAACATTCCACCACATTGCTTCGTCCAGAAATGAACCGACACGTCGTCAGGAATCGTCTCAGCTTCAATCAAAGATCCGATCATCAAACCAGATGAAGAGAATTCAGCCTGGACTGTTCAGGACAGACTGGAAACAGGTCAACTCTCAGACTTTTATTTTGTAAAGCTGCACGAGGACGTCGAACCTTCTGCAGAAAGACGACGAGAAACTCAGAACGAACAATGAAAGAGCCGAGAGATGTGTGTGTGTGTGTGTGTGTGTGTGTGTGCAGTGTTTTTGTAGATGGGTTAGTCTGCTGGGAGAATGATGAGATCGGAGCTCCAGCTGCCTCCGGCGTCGAGAACAACACATAATCCTCCCTTCATGATTGCATGATTGCATATCAACAAATCCCAGAGTCTCTGCGCAGATATGACGGCTGCAGACGGGCGAGGAGCGGCTTCATCGTGAACTCGCTTCAGATACTAAGAAATCAGACGCTCGCTCGCTGCCGGAAAGCTTGAGCACAAAATATGCAAATGAGTGTTTCTTCTGTGGAATAAAGAGTGTGTGAGGAGACACGTGAAGCAGTTTGACATTGAAACATGAGTTTAGCACGCAGAGATTTATTTTTAATTCTGGCTGTAGTAATAATATTCATCACACCAGAGGACAAATCATGAAAACTGTCTGCAGAGCGGCGCCACGCGACGTATCAGAGTTAAGATAAACTGTGAATGTTAATTATTGAGTTAACTCATTAGATGAGGAACTCGTTAATCACCTGGAGGAGTTTAAATACTGAAAGTCAACGTGAAGTCAGACTTCACCTGTGCTCTATATAAACAAGTCATTTTTCAGGTAAACTTCACGTCCATGTGGGAGCCCCGCTAACAAACTGAGCTAACATTAGCTGTCTTCTCCTCTGCCATTATACCCATAGAGGCCTCTGAGCCCAGCTCCTGTTCTAGCACGACACCGGCTCCGCACCCCAGGCCTATAAACCTCTTCTTCTTCTTCTTCTTGGTCAGCTGGTCCAAAACGGTTGAGGTACAAACACTAACACTCCCCCTCTAACATTAGCTAACAAACTGAGCTAACATTAGCTAACAAACTGAGCTAACATTAGCTAACAACAGCTAACAAACTGAGCTAACATTAGCTAACAAACTGAGCTAACATTAGCTAACAACAGCTAACAAACTGAGCTAACATTAGCTTAGAAATAGTGTCAAAGTTAAAGCTAACACTGATTGGCTACTCACTGATTGTCTCGTACTCGTCTGATTGAACGTCCTAAAGCCGAGGCTGATGAGTCGGTTGAGTCTGTCTTTGTGTCTCTTCTTCTGTGGTGTGTTTGGACGGACGCTCGTCTCTCAGACAGACGTCACGCTGCTTCATCGAGGACAGTTCGGCAATATTCTTTTTTTATTCCATTCACTCCATGGCTCGATGCCCTCTGATCCGATCCATGGAGAAGTCACAGCACTGAGTGTGTGCGCTGAAATGTGTGTGTGTTGATGTTGAAGTGTGTGTGTGTGTGTGTGTGTGTGTGTGTGTGTGTGTGTGTGTGTGTTGTAGCCTTCAGCAGCAGCACGGTGACATTTCCTGAGCCGGCGGAGCAGCAGAGGTGAACGGTTACTCGGGTGTGACTTCTCAGAGTGTGTCTGTAATAAAGACCTGAGAGGACGGATCCAGTCTGCTCCGACCTCCATTACTGTGAGACTGTGGGGCTCGGGGAGACACCACCACCTCCACCCTCCACCCTCCACCCTCCAGCCTCCACCACCCGGTGTGAAAAGAGAAGGTCAACCACGAAGGGAACTTTCCATTTTTGTTGCCTTCAGTTTCAGAGTTTAATCTCACTGTGTAACTAATGTCCAGCTGTACTCGAGTATTTGTTCTGATCAAAAACTGGTGAGCTAACAGCTCTGTTAACTCATCCTCAAAGTTCTGGTTCCACTGGGGATTGAACCCAGGACCTTCTGCGTGTAAAGCAGACGTGATGACCACTACACTATGGAACCTCCTCCTGGAACGATAGACATCAGCTGACTGACTGACATGTTAAACCTTATGCTGCTAATTACAGCTAACTGTAGCTGCTGCTAGCGTCCAGTCCAGGCAGTCAGCTAACCTAACGTGACAGCTAGCTTGGTACACAGGTAGAGCTTTCTACCATCAACAATCATTCACCTGATTATTTATGGCCATGTTCTCTGTCTGCTTCAGGAACAAACTCAGATTTCAAATGAGTAAAAATAAACTTCTTCACTCTGCAGCTTCCACAGACGTCTGCTCTCCCTCCTCAGTTTGCTTCTTCTCATCTTGTCATTGCCCTCCAACTCCACCACCAGCACCACCTGTTCCTGCACCGCCCCCGCCTCTCCTCTTCTGTTCGCTTTTATTTCTCTTATTTTACTGAAGAATATTTTTTTATTAGTCGCAGATTAAACTGGCAGAGTTGTAATGAGATGCCATTTTACTGCAGCAGTAGGAGTCACCATCTGCCTCCATCTGCTCTCATTCCACAACACCTACACACACACACACACACACACACACACACACACACACTATACATCACACACAGCGGGCAGTAAATGAAAACACACAGCGGCGTGTCCAGCAGGTAGAGAGGAGCCTTTTTAATCCGACTGCAGGAGGTTCAACCGACCGCTGAACGAGATGAGACGGACAGAAGAAGACGACAAGACGACACCTTCAGCTCCACCTGTCCGTCCTCCGCCCGTGTCTTTTGTTTAACAGGTTTAAAAGCAAGACCCGAGACATCCATCAGTACCAACCACGTCACGTTAGTTTGAAGGGAAGGTGGCTAAATAATCACAGAGACTACGTCCAGGTTTTAGACAGTCTGCGGGGACGTCACGGAGACTACGTCCAGGTTTTAGACAGTCTGCGGGGACGTCACAGAGTATCATATCAAACTGTGACCAGCCATGTGTTTATTATCGTTACCATGACGACAAAGGTCACCTGACTATTGAAGAAGGACAGATGGTGGCGTGATGGGAACAGTTGATTTGGTACGTTGCACAAGGGCACCTCAGCCGAGCGCAGGAGGTGAACCGGCTCCAGCTGTCCTCACTTTGGTCCATGCAGGACTTGAACCGACCACTCAAACCAAGTCAGTACAGGAAGCGAACCTTTAACGGTCTGAGGGTGGTGCTGGTGGTGTTGGTGGTGTTGCTGGTGGTGCTGGTGGTGCTGGTGGTGCTGGTGGTGTTGGTGGTGCTGGTGGTGCTGGTGGTGCTGGTGGTGTTGGTGGTGCTGGTGGTGCTGGTGGTGCTGGTGTTGCTGGTGTTGCTGGTGGTGCTGGTGGTGTTGGTGGTGTTGGTGGCACCCGGTCTCCCGGTAATGAAATGAGAGCTCGGTGAGCTCGCACTGATCAGCTCTGTCACTTGTTTTAAACGTTTACCGTGTGCGAGCTGATTGGACGAGTTTGAAGATGAAGAGGAAGAAGGATTCTCGCCTCATCTCATCAGACGCTGATTTACAGTTGAGCTGCTCAGACAGGAAGAGAGAGGCAGAAGACAGGTGTGTCCGGCTCCAACAGGTGGAAACAAACCAGCATCAAACTAAACATCAGCTTTAACCAGCCAACAACACGTCTGCTGAAGAGTGGAGCTTCGTTTGTTCATCTCAGACTCACAGAGAAGAAGAAACCAGAGTCTGAGTCCTGCGCTCGGCCACTTCCTGGGAACTTTAACCTGTCTATATCGCCATGGTAACGTGTGGATCACCTGATCTGGACCGGAGGAGGTCGTGCTCATAGTTTTGGACTGTAAAATGAGACGCAGCTGAACAGTGGTGACCTGAGAAGCAGCAGCAGACTGCGGACGCTCGTCCATCCAATCTGTCTACACTAACAGAGTGATGGAGGCGCAGACACTTTGGACAACGTCTTTATGCTTCGTCCTGATTGGCTGCCAAGTCAGAGTATTTATCAGAGTTAATATAAAATCAATAAACTCATCTGAATCTCCACGTCTCCATCAATCTGCTGATCAACTTTAAAGAGGCACAGGATCGATGAGCAGCGTCCTGCCAGCGTTTTATTTGTGTTGCTGTGATATTTTTATATTTTTGAACATCATAACGACTTGTTCTGGCGGTTTAAAGGCGCCGGCAGCTTTTAGCCCTGAAATGTTGATTACAGCCACGAGCCAGCAGAGAAACACCTCGAGGAGGAAGAACAAGAGGAGTGTTTACCTCCTGAACACTCGCAGCTCCAACAGGACACTCGTGTTGTTAAAGAGAAACTCCTGATGACAGCCACGGCAGTTGCCATGGTTACGCTCCTGTTGGAACATGAGCTTCAGTTTGTGGTAAAAAAAAGATTTAAACGAATATTTGGTGTCGTGATTCTGAGTGAGTCTGTTTTTGTCACAATGTTGATTAATTAACGCTCGTCACGAGTTCCTAAAATAAGACGAACAGTTTGTTTCACGGCAGAGAAGGAAGAAGGCAGAAAGTCACTTTAGAAGCTGACGCAGGTGAATTTTCATTTCACGATCGCCGTCAACAAAGTGTCACAGAGTCATTTAGAGATTTTTAAAGTTTGAGTTTTAACATGGGGACTTACGGAGACTGCCTGGCTTCACGTCACACACGGAGGCTGATGGATGATGAATCCATTCATTTGCCTCCAGTAGAACAAACACGCCGTGATCTTACAGACCAGGATGAATCCACAAACTCCAGACAAAGACTGCAACACTAATACTTTCATGTTTTACTGATAGTACTGCAGTGACTTTTCCTTGTACTGGAGTTTAGGTGTACTTGTACTGAAGTACAGGACCTGAATATTCACGTCTTTAAAACAAACTATCGTGTTTGAAGCGACTCTGCAGGCGTCTGTGGCGTCCTCGGTCGCAGCAGACGCAGCAGCTGTATTCAGATGAAGCGCAAAGAACAACAGAGGAACACGCAGAGCGGGAGAATTACCTGCTGAGAGGTTTACCAGTAAAAACTGTTACTCAGCAGTTTTCCTGCTTTTCGACACATTGAGGACGAATCACAGACTCACTGCAGTTACAAGGATGACCCAGATTCACCGAGAGCCAGGAGAAAAACCACGATCCACCATCCGAGCGTCAGACAGATCTTAGTGGACTGGTCCTTTAAAATGACCTCACGCTGGTCTGCAGATGGAGGACGAGTTCTGACGTGACCCGAAGGTTCCTGATCCTTCGTGTCAGCCCGAGACAAGGCGAGTCGAGCCGAGCCGAGCGGTGTGAAGTGTTGTCTGAGGTGGAGGCACATCTGTGAGGGTAATGGAGCCTGAAGATCCCGCTGACATCACAGATGAGCTGAAATCACTCCGGCTTTTACCGCACGGCATGATCTCCACCAGCACCACCCACCAGGAACACCCAGGAAGAACATGCATGCTGCACGCTACACCGACTTCAGATCCCTCCGTCAGCGTCCCCCATAGAGGCTGCTGAGCCCAGCTCCTGTTCTGGCATGACACCGGCTCTGCCTCAGGCCTGTAAACCTGCTCCTCTTCTTCCTCCTCTTCTTCTTCTTCCTCTTCTTCTTCCTCTTCTTCTTCTTCTTCCTCTTCTTCTTCCTCTTCTTCTTCTTCTTCCTCTTCTTCTTCCTCTTCTTCTTCCTCTTCTTCTTCTTCTTCTTCTTCTTCTTGGTCCAACACTCCTGTGGTACAAACACTTACACTCCCCGGTACTTCATAATAAACTCTGCGGTGCATTAACACTGATGTATTTTCACATTATTGGTTTATGTTTTATTGTGAATGGAAGCTTTCTGAACACAGTTTTCCTCTCTTGGCTCAGAGAATATCAGAAAATCATTTTTAAAATCGATAACTCATTTCCCGTCTGTGTGAATAATCAGGCTGCATTTAAGACTTCACTCAGTTAGATTAAACTCACACTGCCAACATATTAATATTATAACTCCGAGTCAGAGGACAACTAAGGCTGATGGTTGTAAGAAGAGATGAAAGCTGAATCTCAGCCTGTGGGCTCAAACTGTGTCAGTGATTGTGAAGCTTCCCACACAGAGCGACCAGGACGGGAACAAGTCATCGACTGAAGCCCAAAATAAAAAGAGTCTGTTACCAAGAATATTTCACAGGACGAGGAAGACGGAGCTCAGATCAGCGATGAATCAGGATAAACGTTTGAGTTCAGACGTCTGTTATTAAAGTCTCCATGACAACAGGGAGGAATGCAGTAGCCAATACCAAACAGTTTAGGTAGCTTCACGGCTAACCAAGCTAATGACAGTTAGCAGTTCACTACTTAGCAAACTTTCCATCAAGTAATGGTAGCTGATGTTAGCAGTTAGCTACGTTAGCTTTAGCCCCAAACTAACTGCATCCATGTAGTTGTTAATTAATGTCAGAATTACATTAGAATTGCATTAGCAGACAGCTAATTAGTGTTCATGTTTATCTGCAAATAGGCTAATGTTAGCATGCTAATGTTAGAACATGTGTAACATAGATAATAACATTAGCTAATGTTAGCGTTATATCCAGTCCAACTAATGTTAGGAGTTAGCTACATTAGCTTTAGCCCCAAACTAACTGGATCCATGTAGTTGTTAATTAATGTCAGAATTACATTAGCATTAGCTCCAAAGACAGCTAATTAGTGTTCATGTTTATCTCCAATTAAGCTAATGCTAGATAATAGCTAATGTTAGCTTTATATTCAGGTTCTGTTGCCGGCTAACGACAGATTCAGTTAGCAGCAGTTGCTGTTAGCTACTTTAGCAAGTGGTTAGGCTAAAGTAGGACAGATGCTAAGCTGATGATGCTGACGTACCTGCTGAAGCTCAGACGTCGCACACAGGTTGTCTGATCATCAGACTCGGACTGAAACAAAGTTTAGACTCGAGTGTTTGAACGTGTTGAAGGAGTTTGAATAGCGTCGGCGCCGCACAGCTCGGTTCTGATCCGCTGTGACGTTCAGCGAGGCTGCTTTGGATGCTTCTCAGGTAAAAGCCAGATTCCTCTAACGAACAGTCTTCCCTTCCAGTTTCTGTACTTCCTGTTCTTGTTGTTGTTGTTGTAGCTGGTTTTAGATGCCAAACTTTAAAAAGTCCAAACTTTTAAGTGGGTCTCCGGAGGATAAACGCCAGACAGGCACCAGAATTTGTACCTGCTTTTAAAAAGTGTCCGCCCTGCACTTTAGAGTCCAATTCTAAAGCTATGAATCTCAAACAGGCTCGGAGGGAAATCTCACTCTATACTGCTCAGACACCTTAAACACACACACACACACACACGTCAGGATCACAGGCCTGGTTGAAAACAGCTTCACTAAGTGATTTCTGTGAAGCCGGCGGGGTGTTCAGACTGTGTTACTGTCACACCTCAATAACCAGCCGCCCTCCAGGAAGCATCGCTGCCCACGCCGTCATTACACTGCAGGAAGTTTGCAGCGGTCACCTGACAGCCGAGTTACTCTGTCAGTGTTTCACTCTGTTAGATGAAGAGCGACCCGAGCTGATGAACACTGAACACACAACTTCTCTCTGATAATCTGACGTCTGTGACCTCCTGCTGATCCACACTGACCTGTGATCAGGTGACCTGTGATCAGGTGACCTGTGATCAGGTGAACGGTGTCTCTGTCAGTCGTACGTCTGTTCTCACACTATGGGAGAAGTTGCATAGTGACGGATGGAGCGACCACGCTGAGCCTCACAGCACAAACCTGAATGTGTGTTTGTGTGATAAATAATTGATGAAATAAACTGATTTAAGGTGTCGAGTTAATGAACACACACCGACACAGTGGGCATCGTGTGCGTGACATCACAGCGGTGCACGTGAAGGCTGATGGGGAGCGGAGCCGGTGTCGTGCCAGAACGGGAGCTGGGCATTGTAACTGTGCTGAGCAGCTTCTATGGTCATGATGGCAGAGGAGAAGAGTGAAGAGGATTTCTACCAGATGTGTGAATGTCACCCACATCCACAAAACCAAAACAGAGAGCTAAAAGAGGCTAAAAGGCTCAACTGAAGACGAACGCTCGTCTCATCAGAGCTTCAAACACACACTGCTGCTTTCTTTACAAAATATCTGGTTAGTGTGTGTGTGTGTGTGTGTGTGTGTGTGTGTGTGTGTGTGTGTGTGTGTGTGTGTGTGTGTGCTGTACATCATCCACCTCTCTGACCGACAGAAGAACCTTTTGTTCCACCTCTCCGGTCCCCAATTACTGTAATCTCCTTCCTCTGCTAATCCTGCAGCGCACAACTTTGAAGTGGCGCGCTTCATTGAACATCAAAGTTGTCTTCGCACACGTCTGCGCGCTCAAACAGTCACACACACACACACACACACACACACACACACACACACACACACACACACACAAATACACACTGCGTGTTCAAATATGAACTCAGCACACTGTTCAGCTGCTGGAGACCAAACGTCTGACTAACACAGAAGAAGTGTGAATCTATAAGACTGTCTAAAACCTGGACGTAGTCTCTGAGACGTCCCCGCAGACTGTCTAAAACCTGGACGTAGTCTCTGAGACGTGCCCGCAGACTGTCTAAAACCTGGACGTAGTCTCCGTGATGTTCCGCAGACTGTCTAAAACCTGGACGTAGTCTCTGAGACGTCCCCGCAGACTGTCTAAAACCTGGACGTAGTCTCCGTGATGTCCCGCAGACTGTCTAAAACCTGGACGTAGTCTCTGTGACGTCCCCGCAGACTGTCTAAAACCTGGACGTAGTCTCCGTGACGTCCCTACAGACTGTCTAAAACCTGGACGTAGTCTCTGTGACGTCCTACAGACTGTCTAAAACCTGGACGTAGTCTCTGTGACGTCCCCGCAGACTGTCTAAAACCTGGACGTAGTCTCTGAGACGTCCCCGCAGACTGTCTAAAACCTGGACGTAGTCTCTGTGACGTCCACGCAGACTGTCTAAAACCTGGACGTAGTCTCTGTGACGTCCCCGCAGACTGTCTAAAACCTGGACGTAGTCTCCGTGACGTCCTCGCAGACTGTCTAAAACCTGGACGTAGTCTCTGTGACGTCCTACAGACTGTCTAAAACCTGGACGTAGTCTCTGTGACGTCCCCGCAGACTGTCTAAAACCTGGACGTAGTCTCTGTGACGTCCCCGCAGACTGTCTAAAACCTTGACGTAGTCTACGTGACGTCCCCGCAGACTGTCTAAAACCTAGACGTAGTCTCTGTGACGTCCCCGCAGACTGTCTAAAACCAGGACGTGGCTGCGGTTGGCTCCATGATGAGATGTTGTAACTTACTGTTGGAAGTGTTCCTTTAATAACTGGACATATTGCTGAAAGTTCAGTGTGTTCAGTTTCTAACAGCTCTCGTCTCCACGTGTCACATGACAGGATGTAACAGTCAAGACGAAGAGGACATGGAGTGTGAAATTACTCTCCACTTTCAATTCATCCACCTCCACCATCATCCCGTCGAGGCGGTTTGAGATCAGTAAATGTGAAAATCATTTCCTGCTGCACACGCTGTCAAAGCCGATTGATTGTTCTACCTGTGTTAATTTAACACAAGCTTTACTGTGTAATCAGAGGAAGAGACTGAGAGAGAATCTGACTGTAACTTCATTCTGCTCAGCTCCTGATGCTTTCTGCTTCTGAAGAACGTTTTTATCAGCTCAGACAGAACAGAGACTCAAAGTTTGATTTGATATTCAAACTTTGATAGAAGCTCATTTTAGTCAAACATCATGCTGCTGTTAGCTCATGTTAGCTCAGTTTGTTAGCTGCTGTTAGCAAAAGAAGAAGAAGAAGAAGAAGAAGGAGAAGAAGAAGAAGAAGAAGGAGAAGAAGAAGAAGAAGAAGAAGAAGAAGAAGAAGAAGAGGCGTTCAGGTCCAGCAGTCAGCAGCTTCTATGGACATGATGGCAGAGGAGCAGAGAGTGAAGAGGACGCTGACGGAGGAAGCTAAGAAGAGAAAAGGAGAGAGTGAGCGAGCAAGAAGCCGCCGGACAAGAGTAAATCTGGGACTGACTTTTAGTGGTTGGTGAGAGCTTGGTGAAATAAAAGGCTGAAAGACAGACGCCGAGCTGGCTGACTGCTGCTGGACTAGTCAGTAAGATTAGCTGCTGCTGGGTCTGCTGTTGTCCTTTGACAGAGAACAGGGTGATAATCGGGGCGAGCCACAACTGTACTTTGTGTTTAATGCTAATTAACATGTGAGCATGTTACCATGATAATTATATAAGTGGAAATATATATACATATCTCAACATGAAACCTCTGTTAACTTCTGCTCTTAAACTGCAGTTCCTCTAACGTCCACCTGAGGCTGGCTGCAGAAGTGAGTCAGTCTCCATAAGTCCCCATGTTAGACAGCAGAAATAAACATGTTTACAGCCTGGTACAAAAAACAGTTTTGGTCTCTATAGCTAATTTCCCCGTTCATGACAACTGTACTGAGGGTGAATTTATATATAACTCACCTGTTCACATTATATTAAGACTTAAAGTTATGCAGGATTCAGAGCGTGGACGCTTTGATTGACAGGTGACAGTGTTGAACTCGCTCTCAGTGGTTTGGGACCAGCAGCACTGAAGAAATGAAGCGGTGGACTGTTACACGTAATTCATGACGACTGCAAAGTATCAAACAAACACAGGAGCGTCTTCCATCGGGTTTCTTCACAGCGTGACTCTTCTGCGCGGCTCCAACGAGAATCATTCATTAAAAAAAACAGGAAAGGTCACTGAGAGCGACTCCGGATGATTTTCCCGGAATAATGGCGCCGCCACTTTCTGCCTCACGAGTCATGCACAATACAGAGAAGGTCACGGTGAGCCCGAGGACTTAGCATGGCTAATATGTAACCAGGAATAAGCTGAACTCCGATGACGGAAACACTTTTAATGAATACTTAGAGGAAGATCTGTGTGTTCATGCAATTAGTGGAACTTCTGATTAACTGCAGGTTTCACCCACGCTCTGACCTTTATGTTACATTAGTCATCACGTACATATCAAAACTATAGGAGCCTCACGGAGGTCTAAATAAAGGAATCAGCTCGGCTGCGTTTGAATTGTGGACCCCTGAACGTCAGATTTCAGCTCTCTGAGTTTTTCGCCTCTCCACATGTTCTGACCCACTTTCAAACTTTTAATCAGCTGATGTTTTAACTCGGCTACCCACGGGATCGACCACACGAAGATCCGCCGGTCATGGACGCAGTAACTTCCAAACTCCAGGTTTTTCATCAATTATTCAAACTTTAGTCTGCGAGGCTTTTAGGTGATTCATTAATGAGATGAAGAATATCCACGTTATTAAAAAAATATGATTAAAAAAACAGAGAATGGAGAGCGGCTTTTATCCTCAAGAGGTGAAACACTTTCTAAAAAGAAGGAACTAAGTTACTGAGTGAAAACCTCCCAGATTAAATGTCTAAAACCTGGACGTAGTCTCTGAGACGTCCTCACAGACTGTCTAAAACCTGGACGTAGTCTCTGTGACGTCCTACAGACTGTCTAAAACCTGGACGTAGTCTCTGTGACGTCCCCGCAGACCGTCTAAAACCTGGACGTAGTCTCTGTGACGTCCCCGCAGACTGTCTAAAACCTGGACGTAGTCTCTGTGACGTCCTACAGACTGTCTAAAACCTGGACGTAGTCTCTGTGACGTCCCCGCAGACCGTCTAAAACCTGGACGTAGTCTCTGTGACGTCCCCGCAGACTGTCTAAAACCTGGACGTAGTCTCTGTGACGTCCCACAGACTGTCTAAAACCTGGACGTAGTCTCTGTGACGTCCCGCAGACTGTCTAAAACCTGGACGTAGTCTCTGTGACGTCCAGCAGACTGTCTAAAACCTGGACGTAGTCCTCTGTGACGTCCCCGCAGACTGTCTAAAACCTGGACGTAGTCTCTGTGACGTCCCACAAACTGTCTAAAACCTGGACGTAGTCTCTGTGACGTCCCCGCAGACTGTCTAAAACCTGGACGTAGTCTCTGTGACGTCCCCGCAGACCGTCTAAACCTGGACGTAGTCTCTGTGACGTCCCGCAGACCGTCTAAACCTGGACGTAGTCTCTGTGACGTCCCCGCAGACCGTCTAAAACCTGGACGTAGTCTCTGTGACGTGCCTGCAGACCGTCTAAAACCTGGACGTAGTCTCTGTGACGTCCCCGCAGACCGTCTAAAACCTGGACGTAGTCTCTGAGACTGTCTAAAACTGACTCAGGTGAGTCCTGAACCTTCTCTTAGTTTTGCCTAGACTGTGGGATATTTCCCATGATGCACTGAGCTCTCTGAGCTCTGCATGTTACTGGCTCGGCTTCTTCCGGTAAGTCTGAGAAGTCTTTTGTCCTTCCTGTTGTTCCACTTCAAACATGGACGATAATCCGCTGGACATAGCAGCAGAGTTAATGAGGGCGGTTTTGTTTCGGTTCCGGTCGGGCTCTCTGGACTTCTCTGGACTTTAAATGACAGCAGGCCGACAGGCCGAGTCGGAGGTAAGAGGGATTTACTGTCTAAAGGAAGGAAGCGAGCGTGGATTAAACTGCTCTGAAGGAACAGCAACAAGTGCTGAGTGAGGGAAAGTAACTGCATTCATCACACATGTACTCTGATTACTGTGTCAGGCTGAAACAGGCTGAGAGCAGCAGACTGGAGGGTGGAGGATCTGGCACAGGAGAACAACAGGTGGAGCTCCACAGATCCACACTGAACTACAGACGGCAGCAACACAGCAACAAACTGTCATGAAGACTGTTTCACATTTACACACAGCGGGAGAACAAACAAGTGTTTCTGTATCTGAAGATGGTGAACGTCCAACCACAGCAGAAGTAAACATTTCCCCGTTCATGACACCAGAAACCAGTCTCAGAGACTACGTCCAGGTTTTAGACAGTCTGTGGGACGTCACAGAGACTACGTCCAGGTTTTAGACAGTCTGTGGGACGTCACAGAGACTACGTCCAGGTTTTAGACAGTCTGCAGGGACATCACAGAGACTACGTCCAGGTTTTAGACAGTCTGCTGGGACGTCACAGAGACTACGTCCAGGTTTTAGACAGTCTGTGGGACGTCACAGAGACTACGTCCAGGTTTTAGACAGTCTGCGGGGACGTCACAGAGACTACGTCCAGGTTTTAGACAGTCTGTGGGACGTCACAGAGACTACGTCCAGGTTTTAGACAGTCTGTGAGGACGTCACAGAGACTACGTCCAGGTTTTAGACAGTCTGTGAGGACGTCACAGAGACTACGTCCAGGTTTTAGACAGTCTGTGGGACGTCACGGACACTACGTCCAGGTTTTAGACAGTCTGCGGGGACGTCACAGAGACTACGTCCAGGTTTTAGACAGTCTGTGGGACGTCACAGAGACTACGTCCAGGTTTTAGACAGTCTGCGGGGACGTCACAGAGACTACGTCCAGGTTTTAGACAGTCTGTGAGTCTCAGAGACTACGTCCAGGTTTTAGACAGTCTGTGGGGACGTCACAGAGACTATATCCAGGTTTTAGACAGTCTGCAGGACGTCTCAGAGACTACGTCCAGGTTTTAGACAGGTGTGAAACAACAGGTCGAGTCTTTTGAACACAACATATTTGATATTTTGTGTTGTAAGAGAAGAAGAAGAAGAATAACTCGGAGGACTGAAGTTCAAAGTCAGAAACTTTCTCTGAACTCTTTTATTGCTTCTGTTCACGAAGACGGCGGATTTCAATCTCACGTTTTTCAATTTGTTTCTCCACATTGAGAAGATTTCTTGCTGGCGAACACTGAAATTTAATTTGAACACTGAGGATGAATGTAAAGTGAGGCGAGCAGAGGAGAGCAGCTCCACTCTGCGATGCTTCCTGATAACTTTAAACTCCTGATCCCGCTCGGATAAACTCCTGCTCAACCACCAAAAGCAAGTTATGACATAAAAACATGTTCGCTTTATATTAAAACAGTTCACTGATGAAACAGGATCCTGACTGAAGTTCTCTGAGTTCATGTGACAACAAAGATGTTTTTTTCATGAGCAGCACATCGTTACATTGCCCAGCTCCTGTTCTGGCACGACACTGGCACAAACACTGATACTCCTCCGGTGCTCTGAGCTTAAAGTTCGAGCAGTCCAGCTAACAGACTGAGCTAACATGAGCTAACAGCAGCTACAGCTGTCAGCAGTTTACTTCACTGTCCATCAGGAAACTCTGTAAATCACAGCGAGTTGAGGCTGATCACAGGTCAGTGGATCACAGTTGCAGAGTGCTGAACGAGTGCTCGAATTTCGGTTTCAGTTTCACTCTTGCAGCATTTTTAATCAGTAAATAATTTACAGTTTCATTAATGTCCGATGAGTAAAATATGACAGCATTTAACGGGAACGTTCATCAAAAGATTACAGCTGCTTGAAAAGTGACGGAGAGGAGGCGTCCGTGTCTCATTAATTCCCTTTTTACTCTCAGATAACGAACACTCTCCTCACCGAGCGGCGAGTTGTGAATGAAGCCCCGATAACGCGCCTCTCTCTCCTGATTATTGCTTGCTTCCTTCCTTCCTTCTTTCCTTCCTTCCTTCTTTCCTTCCTTCCTTTCCTCGGCGGGGAAGGTGAGGTTGAAAGGGTCGGGAGAGGATTTCATTTCTCTGTAGATACACATGAAAAAATAATGAGACATCTTTGTGCGCTCTGACTTTCATTAATAAAACAGCAGCTCAGCGTGGGAGCTGGAGAAAAAGGAACAAGATTGGATCTTTAAGTTATTATTGAAGCAGCCGTATTCCCGCACACGGCCGGGTTAATGTGGAAATGTGATTCATTTGACATTAACTTGATTATTGGTGCAGCAGTTTAACATCAGCTCTGTCTGTTTCACCTGACGGCTAACCGGCTCCTCTCCACATATAACTGCAGTGTACATTACAGCCTGATTAAAGCCTTTGTTTCCTCAAGTGTCTTTATGTTTGAACTGTGAATGAGTAATCCTCCGCACTGTAAGAACATTATAATACAGCAAATAACGCTCAGCCTCAGTTTCCCATAATCCCTTTAAATTCCCCCTCAGTCACTTCACAGATTAAAAAGTGGCTTCGTGTTTGAGTTGAGTGAAATATTCAAATCTTGGAGAACATCGTCGCCGTTAAATCAGAAATATTTACATACATGCTGAATCTACATGCATCTATCTGATGATAACAGTTACTGTGTGTCTGGACACTTCTATACACCGCAGGTCTACACTGACACTTTAATATCAAACCAACCATTGTTGGTTAATCAAACCATCATCTCAGTTTGTACTATAAGAGTAAACCCAGCAGTGTGTTCCTTCAGTGGATCATTATATATTTACAGGTATATAAAAACATCGTGGGGTCGTATAAAACATACAGGAACATAACAGCCGTCAGTAAACCTTCTGACCTCGAGAGCTTTTTATGGAGAACTGTGTGTTTTCTACTGGAGGCGGAGCGGACAGAGTCACAGCGTCAAACTGGACAAACAGTATTACTGACACAGCACAGAGCGCCATCAGTGTTCCTTTGTGATTCAGGCAGAAAACTGAAGAGAAATAAACAAAAATATAAATTGGTTGAAAACCTGTTCAGTGATTAGAACTTCAATTAAGTAAAGTTTCATGTTGCACGTCTTTAAGTCCATAATAACTGACTTTGGGCTGGATGAGCATCGATGTGTGCAGGACAGATTTAACGAAATAAACTGAATTAAAATCAACATTTAGTTTTAGATGGTTGTTGAATAAAACATGTGGAAGCTCCTCATTAGTCAGAGCATCGTCTGCTGCATCTCATTAAGTTCCTGACGTCCATGTGAATCTCCATGATCAGAACCTCGCTCGCCCACTCTAATCTCTCTCTGAGGGTGAAGAGCTCCTCGTCATCTCCTCTGTTGCTCTGATCGCTCGCTCATTAATGCTTTCCCTCGACTCCTCCTGTCCCGGATTCTGTCCAACACTCTAATCTCCTCGTGTCGCCTGGATCTCGCTCTCCTCTCCAGGCTCGCCTTCAGCTGCTCTTGCTCTCTGAGTGTCTCCTCCAGCTGTCGGAGCTGTGGACTCGCACTGAGAGCTGTTCATCTGGATCTGCAGCTGAGGACCCGAGGGCTGAAAACCAGAGGCAAACCCCGACAGGGCGTTTATGTTTGAGAAATATGACGTCTGGTCATGTTTCAGATTTAGACTGCGGCCTCTTCTTTACGTTACAGCCCCAAAATAACACGTTAACGTGAGCTCAGAGCAGTGAGGGAGTGTTACTGTTTGTTTTCACAGGCCGCTGTTGTGCCAGAACCGGAGCTGGGCGAGCGGGCAACGTAACCGGGTTCTACGGACATGATGGCAGAGGAGAGAGTGAAGAGGAGCTGACGGAGGAAGCTAAGAAGAGAAAAGGACAACGGGAAATCTGAACCCAAGCATCGATGACGAACACATCAAGTGCTCCGTGTGCCTGAAGAGAACATGGTGAAATATTATTTATATAATATTTAGTCTGGATGCAGAGGAAGCATCAAACCGTCAGACCGGCTCGTCTCATTTCACCATCATCCAACGAACGCAGCTGATTGAGCTTAATGTTCCTTCCTGTGAGTTAATCACCTGAAATCAGGCTGTAATTAAAAGCAGCGGCCCTCGATGACGAGGCCACGCTGCGAGGACAGCAGCTCGTTTACACGACAACAACAACAAATATTTAAAATTATTAATGAATCATCAGAAAATGCAGCAGCCAAACGAGCTTAATGTGGCAGAACAAAGTTTAATCAGCTAAAACTGAATCAGAACCACGTGAAATTAAACCTAATTAAAGGTGGATTAAATCAGAGCGTCTGTCCAGCGTCACTGTTCAGCTGCTGCTCACCTCAGGACTCAACATGAAGCGTAGCTGCTTAGTTATGACAGAGTGCAGGTGACAGGTGGGAGACATTACAGAGGTTACAGTGTCGCGTCCTGTCCCGGTGAGCAGGTTCTTTCTTAGATATTCATCCGTCACCAGGCTTTTGTCTCACGTCTCCGTCTGTCTCATCGTCTCTCTGTAAATCTGAGGACAGACGTGAATTATCCAAACAGCAGTTCGTCTCCGGGGGAAGAGCAGCAGTGCAGCACTGATCCACCCTGACAGGAAGTGAAACAGTAAACAGTGAGACTCACATTAAGACACATTAACTCCACGCAGCAGGCACACAACTTTAATAATGAAGAAGCTTCTGGAGTTACGCTGATTGTTTAAATATGATCATTCTTCTGAAGTGAACTCTGAGGTTTGCACACAAACACTCGTTTCCCAACTGGCCTGACATCAGCTGTCATCCGGCGTTTACCGACCGCTCACCAACACCAGCCAGAACGTCACCAAGAGGATGGGCTCAAAGCCGAGGAGGCAAAATGTGAACTCATGTGCAGATAAATCCCCAAAGATTTACAGAAGAGGATTGAAACCGTGAAAACATTCTGATCCGTCCAATCACCTCCAGGAGAGCCGCGTTCAGCTCCACCAGCTGAAGTCAGAAGATCTCTGAAGACCACTGAGCAGCTTCCACAAGAAGAAGCCAACACTGAGGCAGAAACTGCAGTTCCTCAAACGTCCACCTGAGGCTGGCTCCAGAACTGAGTCAGTCTCCATAAGTCCCCATGTTCAAATGTCCAGGAATAAAGGTTAGGATGGACCTGAGACCTTTGAGTCAGGGCGTTGATCCAGATACAAACATGAACATCAGTTCAGAAACTCATCAGCTCACCACATTTTGTCTTCTGTTGTGTCACAAACATCCAGAACTGTGCTCCAACTCTTCAGACGTACTGCTCATCATTCCACGATTTCATGAGAAGAACATTTCGTTTGTCAGCTTCTGTAAGGAAAACAAGCCTGTTACGTGTAGCTGCTGTTTGATTCGTCTCCCTGAAGTGGAACCAGAAGTTGCTCTGATTTGTTTCACTGGGAACATTTCAGTGTTTGGTGGAGGTTACAGTTTGGTTTCAGGCACAGCGATTCATTCAGGGACGCGTGGATCGTCTGCAAAGCAGCTAATTAGAGTCTGAATGAAGCTGCTGCGAGGAAGTTTTCTCCTTTAGGCTTTACACGCTGAAACACAGCGAGGCTGATCATCTGTAACATGTTAGAGAAACAAGTTTGACAGAAGGAGCTGAAAGTAACGTCGTTTCCTCGAGGACGGACGAGGACGGACGAGGACGGATGAGGACGAGGCGTTCAGAGAACATGCAGCTGATTTTATAGGTCGCACTTTTCTGTTTGTCATGATCGAGGAAATTAATCGTGAAATTAGAGAATAAACTCAGTCAGAAGAGTTTTATTCACCAAATTAATTTCTGGGGTTTTAGCTAACGAGCGGCTGCTAATTTATTTTTATTTTTCTGAATGAGCCGCGTCGCTGTGACAAACTAAACCAGCAGCTGAATTTCAGCAGAATTCATCATGTTAAAGGTTAAATTAATAGAACATCTCAGCCCGCAGGAGGAGGTCCACAGAACAAAGCATGAACAGACTCCCGTGACGGCGTCAGTGAGCTCCCCAGAGCCGGATGAGTCTCTCGGGACGGGTCGCTGCCGGTCCCTGAACACGAGCCTGCTGCTCCATTTTTCTGCTAAATTAGGAGGCGAAGAAGCCGAGCGGAGGGATTCAGCTCTGAGGCTTTAAGGGAAATTTGGTGAGGCAGCATGATTTGAAATCACCCAGAAGGTGCAGAGGAGTGACTTCAAAATGAGTCTACAGGGCTAATCGTGGTGTTTGCATCTCTTCCCGCAGAGAGGGAATCACCTCCGTCACCTCCAATCAATCCTGATCCGTCCACAGGTGGACGGGTCACGTGACGGCGTACGAGAGCAGCTTCTAAAGTGTTTACCAGGCAGAGAGCCCATTCAGACCAGCTGAAAGGTTTCCAGAGAAACATCTGTCTCCATGGTGATCCGAGCTAGTAAAGCGAGTCCAAAGCACATGGCTGCATCTCTTCTCCGTCTTCATCCTCCCATGAGGCCTATTTTTACCTTTATGTGCAGGACAAAGCTGCAACAACACATCCGAGCGAGGCTGTTACGGCACCTCCAGGACCGCAGCACGCCGCAGCACGCCGCAGCGTGTAAAACACACCGACGGGGCGAAGCAGTCCAGGCAGCTGTGAAACTAAAAGGAGACGAGGTCGACCGGAGCAACCTTCTGCATGAGCGCTCGGCTTCACAACACATTAGGAACTCAGGATTCAGTGTGTGTGTGTGTGTGTGTGTGTGTGTGTGTGTGTGTGTGTGTGTGTGTGTCTGTGTGTGTGTGTGTGTGTGTGTGTGTGTGTGGAGGCTTGGAAGACCAAAAAATGGTCAAAATTCACTCAAAGTACAGCTCGCTTTAAAAATTCAGAGCCACAAGGGATTCTGGGAAGATGAAGCAGCAGATATGCAATTAAACCAAAGACAGTCTAAAACTAGTCTCTGAGACGTCCCTGCAGACTGTCTAAAACCTGGACATAGTCTCTGTGACGTCCCTGAAGACTGTCTAAAACCTGGACGTAGTCTCCGTGACGTCCCACAGACTGTCTAAAACCTGGACGTAGTCTCTGTGACGTCCCACAGACTGTCTAAAACCTGGACGTAGTCTCTGTGACGTCCCACAGACTGTCTAAAACCTGGACGTAGTCTTTCTTCAGTGGAATGTAAATTATTTGATAAAGTTTGCAGCAGTCGATGTAACTCATCCTCCTCCAAAGATGTAACATTTAATTTGTAGCTAAACGAGCTCATAATGTGTTTTTCACATCAGCACATCGATCACTGAGAAATATAAAAACTGAAGCTCACCAGACGACGTGCTGCAGCTGACGGATAACAGAGCCATGCCCGCCAAAATAAAAGCATGAGGACTGGCTGTTTGAAGAGAAGAAAGGAAGAAGACGGTTAGAGAAGAAGAAGAGGTGACGATGCTCAAACTAAACAAACAAAACAGGAAACAGGAAGTTTACCTCTTCATTATAAGATGTTTGTCTGGAAATCAAAGTGATGAATTAGTTCTCTGAGCTTTAGCAGCGAGGACGCCTCAGAGAGCAACGAGGAAAACCTTCATCCAGTGCTCATTTAGCACTGACGCGCTATCGTTGATTAAATCAGCTGCTGGCCTCGATAAGGACAGACAGAAGACAGAGGAGAAGAAGAGGACGACAGGACAGAGGCTGGAAGAGAGCCTCACCACACCAACGCTCCAGGCTGATTTAATGTGACCTGGCAGATGACTGAAGGCCTCACCTGTCCGACAGGAGAGAAAACATCTGTAGATCTCTACACCTTTTATCCTGAGGGGGGGAGCCGCCGTCAGCGAGGACAGATGAAGACAAACGGAGGAGGAGAGGAAGCCATCATGACTCTCATTAACTCTGCAGCGCTGCCCGGAGCTCGCATGAACGCCACGAGACGGTTCAAGGGACAGATTTTCAGTTTGTTTCCTCCCTGTGAAGCAGAGACGCTGCAGACAGTTTGCTGCATCCCACGAGGCAAATTAACAATCAGCCCAAATACTCACAGCTGCAGCTCATTCCAAGCAGCAGACGCTGATACAGGTCTGTAAAGTGGACGATACATCAGGGCCGTCTCAAACTGCTCAGATCACTGCACGTCTCTAAGTTAGGACAGAGTCACGGAAAGTTGAGGACAATCAACAGATCCACGTAGACGGAGACAGACGCAAACTGCAGACCAGACATGCTAACGTGAGCTAAATGCTAACGATATTCTCACATGCAAAATCAGCAGATTCAAATTTTAAACTGCAGTTCCTCTAACGTCCACCTGAGGCTGGTTGCAGAAGTGAGTCAGTCTCCATAAGTCCCCATGTTAGACAGCAGAAATAAACATGTTTACAGCCTGGTACAAAAAACAGTTTTGGTCTCTGTAGCTAATTTCCCCGTTCATGACAACTGTACTGAGGGTGAATTTATATACAACTCACCTGTTCAGGTTATATTAAGGCTTAAAGTTATGCAGGATTCAGAGCGTGGACGCTTTGATTGACAGGTGGGTGTGGTTACAGAGAAACCAGGCTTCATTCAGCCCGCCTCAGCTCCACCCATGCACCACCTCTTTGACCCTTTTTGGATCCGCCAGCGGAGGCAGGACTGCCAAGAAGGTGCCGACTAAAGCCTCTACGGTACACTGGTCTTCTGGTTAAGACTATGTCCAGGTTTTAGTCTGTGGTTGCAACGCCTGATTTGATCTGAATAGCCTTACTGTGATTGGCTGTCAACAAAACCACACGGATAGTTATTAGTTATTTTTTTCTAGACTGGGGTACAAAAAGCATCAAATGTTGGCGTCGTTTGACTTCGTACTCCGTCTCAGTTTTCTGATACTCAGCCTCGGCATCGATCTTCTCTTCAAACTTCCCAGTTGAGTTTCAGACTCTTTCATTCTAAACGTTCAGTAACAGTCTTCATACAGGTCACCGCGGCAGGTTGTAACGATTTTCTTTGTACTTCAGTCTTAGAGTGCAGTGTGTTGATTACTAAATTACATCCGTTTAGAAACACTCATTTCGATGGACGGTTGCCATGGAGCCACGGTGACCTCATAATGGACGAGCCTCATTAGGGTTATTATTTTAACAAGTCTGTGCATGCCGCGTTCGATGTTACGAGAGCGAACACTTGAAAACAGAAACAGTGCTCGAGACATGGAAGCAGTCCTTGAAACCTCCAGTCCTCGTCCTGCTGTATTTATTTAACCTGCCTCGTTCTCGATGTCTTCCTTCTGTTTCCCGTCTTCATTTCCCTCCTCTCGATGTGTGTGTGTGTGTGTGTGTGTGTGTTTTTTAAATGAATTACCTCCCGACGTCGCCATGCTGATTACAATGCATGTCTGTAAATCAGCTCTGGCCTCGGACCAACGTGAGAGAAATCCAATTTTTGAGCGAGGACAGGCTGCTATTACTTTAATGGATCTGTGTGTGAAGAGTCAAAGAATGAAGGTGATGTCCGAGTAACGGATGAGGAGGAGGGAATGTGAGAGAATCAGAGAAATGTTGAATCACTGCGCTCTAAATGTCCAAATTAACATTTCACTGAATATATTTCCAGGATTTATATTCAACAATTATCTGAAGGAACATGGACAGATCTGAGCTGCTGCTGTAAAGTTATAATATTTAGACATTCTCATGTTTGATTCATGCCGACTGTTCGTTAGATCACTGCTTCCCAACCTTCTTTCATTTAGGAATCATCTGTCGACGGTGAACTGAGGGGAACTCACTGAGGGGAACTCACTGAGGGGAACTCACTGAGGGGAACTCACTGAGGGGAACTCACTGAGGATTTGAGGTGTTCAAAGCCTCTGCTGGTGAGGAGTTGTGGTCAGAAAGTCATGGTAGCAAACTGAAGGTGAAGGAGGCCTTTCGGGTTTGCATGGCCCAGGGCAGAAAGTTACCGTGAGTTTAGGCTGGAACTTCGGTGGACGCAAAATCCCTGAAAGGAGTTTGAGGTGATCGTGACTTCACCTCACCAAGTCTCAAAGGTTGAGAACCTCTGCTCGGCTCTCTGGTCTAATTTTATCCACAGCAAATTTAATGGAGATCCATCGACATCTTGTCCAGAGGACAGATCTAAAGGAAGGTCCAAAATAGAGAGGGTTCATTCTCTGGGGAGCATGAATATCCTCAACCTGCTTGTTATATTAACATATCTCCTGTGTACAGGTGGAAATGTGGACCTGACAGGGGATCTCCGGCACTCGTCCTCGTCACTTAGAGCCGTATTTGCATTTTAAAAATCTATATTTTGCTTGTTAGGATAAATAAACAGTAGACGCCGCTCGCTAACACTGACAGGTCATGATGCTATAAATGTCTGCTGCCTCCTGAGAGAGCTGGAATGACATGAGAGAAAGTTTAGACTAAACTTAGAAGAGAACAGTTTTGTCTATTTCTGCCCTGAGCTGAAGAGACGCGGTGTCCATCACGCCTCGATAAACATCTGGGTAACCCCCAGATATTAAATACACTGTGGTACATCCACAGAAATAGATTTCACTGTCCTGAAACACAACGTGACAGTGAAGTACACTGCTGCCAACTGTAGCTGCTGTTAGCTAATGTTAGCTCAGTTTGTTCACTGTGAGGTAATATTAGCTGGCTGCCGTCTTGTTGCCGTCATTAATTACAAACAGTCACTGTTTGATTAACACTCGTTCAGTCGGCTATAATAAGAAAATTGGAGCGGTCTAAAATAAAAATAAACCAAACACAGAAAAGTCAATCGAGCAAGACTAGACAATTAATCTCCATCGAGTTTACCACAGCGACATGACAGCACACACACAACATACAGCACATACACAGGAACATACGTGTGTACATCATCTTCACTTCATGTCCACAGCAGACGTTAAACTCTTCAACCTCTGCGCTCACAATATTAAAACACCTGCTGTGAAACCAGAAAAGGGACGAGCGAGCGAGCGCGTTGCTTATTAATCCGTCCTCCTCTCGCTCTGAAAATAATGAGCAGTAATTAGGTGTTGGTGATCACATGGTGGGGGGTCAAGAGGAGGTCACGAGATGATGTCGTCACGGACAGAGAGGAGAGAGTGGAAGGAGCTGAGCCGAGCCTCCAGCCCTTCAAACCCCGGAGCTGCCTTCCCATTCAGGCCGGCTCTGAAGAGGAAGCTGCTCGGAAATGGGTTCGGCTTTGATGCAAAGCTCTGTGGATTTATGTCAAATTGGGCGTCCATCTCAGGAGCTCGCACACATACACACACACACCCTAACACACACACACTCCAGGCTGGTTTGACTTATCCGATGCTCTAATGAATCAAACGTGGTTTATCCTCCTCTGAAGCGCCGTTTAGTCTGGAAGAGGCCTCGGAGGACGAACAGGGATGAGATCTAAAAGCAGAGCCTGCCGAGGTCGTATGGAAACACACACACACACACACGCACTGAAAGACAGAACACACACACTGAAACACACACACATTATGATGGCATGTCCTATTAGCTCAGCTGTGGGGGAAGTGTCTCTCTCTTTTTAAAGAGCCTCAGCTCCCAGAGGGCTGAAACACTCCTTCACTATAAAGAGAGGCAGAGGGATGGAGCGATGTGTGGATGGAGCGATGTGTTGGATGGAGGGATGTGTTGGATGGAGGAATGTGTTGGATGGAGGAATGTGTTGGATGGAGGGATGTGTTGGATGGAGGGATGTGTTGGATGGAGGAATGTGTTGGATGGAGGAATGTGTTGGATGGAGCGATGTGTTGGATGGAGGGATGTGTTGGATGGAGGGATGTGTTGGATGGAGCGATGTGTTGGATGGAGGGATGTGTTGGATGGAGGAATGTGTTGGATGGAGCATTGTGTTGGATGGAGGGATGTGTTGGATGGAGGGATGTGTTGGATGGAGGAATGTGTTGGATGGAGCGATGTGTTGGATGGAGGGATGTGTTGGATGGAGGAATGTGTTGGATGGAGCATTGTGTTGGATGGAGGGATGTGTTGGATGGAGGGATGTGTTGGATGGAGCGATGTGTTGGATGGAGGGATGTGTTGGATGGAGCGATGTGTTGGATGGAGCATTGTGTTGGATGGAGGAATGTGTTGGATGGAGCATTGTGTTGGATGGAGCAATGTGTTGGATGGAGCATTGTGTTGGATGGAGCGATGTGTTGGATGGAGGGATGTGTTGGATGGAGCGATGTGTTGGATGGAGGGATGTGTTGGATGGAGCGATGTGTTGGATGGAGGGATGTGTTGGATGGAGCGATGTGTTGGATGGAGCATTGTGTTGGATGGAGGAATGTGTTGGATGGAGCATTGTGTTGGATGGAGCAATGTGTTGGATGGAGCATTGTGTTGGATGGAGCGATGTGTTGGATGGAGGGATGTGTTGGATGGAGCGATGTGTTGGATGGAGGAATGTGTTGGATGGAGGGATGTGTTGGATGGAGCGATGTGTTGGATGGAGGGATGTGTTGGATGGAGCGATGTGTTGGATGGAGGGATGTGTTGGATGGAGCGATGTGTTGGATGGAGGAATGTGTTGGATGGAGGGATGTGTTGGATGGAGGGATGTGTTGGATGGAGGGATGTGTTGGATGGAGGGATATGTTGGATGGAGCGATGTGTTGGATGGAGCGATGTGTTGGATGGAGGAATGTGTTGGATGGAGGGATATGTTGGATGGAGGGATGTGTTGGATGGAGCATTGTGTTGGATGGAGGAATGTGGTGGATGGAGGGATGTGTTGGATGGAGGGATGTGTTGGATGGAGGGATGTGTTGGATGGAGGAATGTGGTGGATGGAGGGATGTGTTGGATGGAGCATTGTGTTGGATGGAAGCCCCTGATTGGTCCCAGTTGGGGAGGTGTGACTGCACCGTCACCTCCTCCCAGAGACATCGCAGAGATCCAATCAGACGATGATTTAAGTCAGAACCAGCCGACAGTTGGGCGGTGTTGAATGTTGAAAGTTGTGTTGGACGTGATTTGCTTGTGAGCGTTAACCAGGCTGTTTAGTTGATTTTGCCTCATAGACGTTGTTGTTGCGTCACTCGATTCAGGCTGTTGTTTCTTTGTGTTCTTGGCTCTTAGAGAACAGCTTAGTGAAGTGTAGATTTCATTTACATAGTTTTAGATAATTGTCTTTTGGTTTTATATATTTTGTAGGTTGCTCACCTTTTGTTTCCCTCTGATAACGTCTGTTTGTTATATTGATAATTAATAAATAACTTTGTTTTCATCAAAATCACCCGGGTCATGTTGCTTCCTTTCTCAGTTTGGATAAAACACGTCACCAAATCATAAATGTGAGTCGATTTAATCAATGTGTCCTGATACAACCTCTGAGTTACAGCGGCTCTGTTCACACAGGAGGACGGTTCATGTTCCTGATAAGACTGCAGCTTGTAATCAATGGGACTGATTAAACCTCAGACACAGGTACAACAACAAATTATGTTTGTATTGCAACTTTTTTCTCAAATAAAGAACTACATAAATGAAATATGCAGCATATAAGCAAATAAATATTTAGTTCTTCAGTGTGTCTACAGGCACATCTTCATCTTTTTTCTGAACAGAGACAACAAAGTACCGTGAGCTGTACTCAAGAACTGTCACATCATAGCTGACACAACTGTCAGCTAAGCTAACACGCTGTGGTCAAAAGACATGACTCAGCGCGTTTTTCCCAAAACGTCTGACGGCTGCTGAAAGTTATCACTTCCTGCAGAGTCACAAGTCGAGGCTCATAATCTGATCTCAGATCAGACACCTCAAACACGTTTGTACGAAGCTCTGGGTGGGCAAGTAAGGAGAGATATCAAGGAGGGAGGAGAGGAAACATGATGAAGGAAGAGGCCTTCATCTCTCCGTCCTTCCACCTCGCTGCCAGTCCGTCATGTTCAAATGTCCAACTTCACAGCAGAAATAAACAGCCTGGTCTTTCAGTGTGTCTCACCTGCCTCACTGCCACACCTGAGTCCCATCAACCAATCGCCTGCACAGCATGAACGACTGACTCACCTCCTCCTCCTTTAATAAACTGCTCTGGCTCATCCCGGGTACTTTCCCAGCACCTGAACTTTAAAATATCATAACTGGTATCTGTATTGTGGGAACAGAGGGGCCCTCCAACAGGTCCTGATCCAGCCGGAGGCCTCATGGGGTCTAAAAACAGAGCCCCCCCCCGCCCTCTCTGCATGAAGACAGAGTCTTTCATCAGCTGACATCAGATCCTGCTGATGATGAAAGGCCAAAACTAGCACTATAGCTGCCTTAGCTGAAAATAGCACTGCTCCAATTAGCCCGCCGTCGCCCCCCCAGAACAACTCTGTCAGAGAGACGAGAGCTCTGATGCCAAGTTGGGACTCTGCCACGTCCTGCTAATGGACGAGTCCACAGAAATATGAAGACAAAGGTCAGGCGACGCCGAGTCGATGAGAAATGGAAAAATGTTTGAGAGATCTGAATCTTAAAACATGACACAGCACTTTAAACAAAGCAGAGTTCAGTGTAGACGATGTCACAAAGAGGAGATCCGTTTCTAACGTATCCGTTAGCTGGTCTGCTTCCCAACATCAGATCTGCCTCACACTGAAACGCATTCATCTCCACCTACAGAGTCCAATGAACATCTGTCACAGAGGTTTGTCTGCAGAACAACAAGATGAAAATAGTTCCTCTGAGCTGGTCTGAACAGGTCAAACACTGAAATAACTCACATCTCTTCATGTTTACGGCTCGGTCCAGTTCACACTGAGTCATCACAGTCATTAAATACCAAACGGCTGCACGAGGATAAAAACAAAACTAAACGCAGCGCACGGTCTGAAAATAGTGAGGCAGACTGTCAGTGACTCTCATCGTTAACTCACGTTCTCTGAAGCTCTTCAGATAATTACAGAATCGTTTTCTTTGAAATCACAAATTAGCAAATTATCAGGTGAACACCAGACGAGGAGATAACAGAACCTCTGAACCGGCAGTGTCCAGTCTAACAGCGAACACGGCAACAGAACCTCTGAACCGGCAGTGTCCAGTCTAACAGTGAACACGGCAACAGAACCTCTGAACCGGCAGTGTCCAGTCTAACAGCGAACACGGCAACAGAACCTCTGAACCGGCAGTGTCCAGTCTAACAGCGAACACGGCAACAGAACCTCTGAACCGGCAGTGTCCAGTCTAACAGCGAACACGGCAACAGAACCTCTGAACCGGCAGTGTCCAGTCTAACAGTGAACACAGCAACAGAACCTCTGAACCGGCAGTGTCCAGTCTAACAGCGAACACGGCAACAGAACCTCTGAACCGGCAGTGTCCAGTCTAACAGCGAACACGGCAACAGAACCTCTGAACCGGCAGTGTCCAGTCTAACAGTGAACACAGCAGCCTGCTGAGCTGGTTTTCTTGCTGGGTTTGGCTCCTCACATCTCGGGCTGAGTCAGTTCAGCTCCAAACCAACTGGATGTAACTTTATTCCCTGATGGTCTCAGAGGCTATGCTCGGGCTCGGTCCGGTTGCTGAGATTAAAGCTATGTGTGTATCATACAGTGTGTAAATCACAGAGAGTTGAAGCTGAGCAGTTGGAGGACGTCAGAGGGAAAACATATTGTGTATAAAACCTGATCCAGTTTGACTTCATGCTGCTGATAACGAGCACACCGGCCTCCACAGTAACTGAAGTTTGAAAAACAGATTTTTGTTGTGCTGAAGGTGACTGAGGAGCCCGAGGCAGCAGAACAGATACAATAACTGTCATCCTGAGACGTCTGAGCTGGAAAACAAAAACGTCCTTCAAAGGAGAGAGAGAGACAGAGAGGGAGAGAGAGAGAGAGAGAGAGAGACAGAGAGAGAGAGACAGAGAGAGAGAGAGACAGAGAGAGAGAGAGACAGAGAGAGAGAGAGAGAGAGAGGGAGAGAGAGAGAAGAGAGAGAGAGAGAGAGAGAGAGAGAGACAGAGAGAGAGAGAGAGAGAGACAGAGAGAGAGAGAGAGAGAGAGAGAGGTGTCTTGGTTACTAACAGGACTCTGAATCTATCAGACTCAGTCTCTAAACTTTCTTCTCAAACTGTCGTCTCTCCATCGTGTGCTCGGTGTGTTAATGCAAAGTGACTCCAAGTGTACGCAGAGGTCACGCTTTACAGCACAGCTGTGTTTCTTTACATCATTTTATTTATGTGGCGTCTCCTTGATCTGCTGACCAATCAGAGAGCTTTACTGCCACATGCCGACTGAAGATCAGGGACGACTCACGGCTTGATGCTAAAACCTAGTCTCTGTGACGTCCCACAGACTGTCTAAAACCTGGACGTAGTCTCTGTGACGTCCCACAGACTGTCTAAAACCTGGACGTAGTCTCTGAGACGTCCCCGCAGACTGTCTAAAACCTGGACGTAGTCTCTGAGACGTCCCCGCAGACTGTCTAAAACCTGGACGTAGTCTCTGAGACGTCCCCGCAGACTGTCTAAAACCTGGACGTAGTCTCTGTGACGTCCCACAGACTGTCTAAAACCTGGACGTAGTCTCTGTGACGTCCCACAGACTGTCTTAAACCTGGACGTAGTCTCTGTGACGTCCCACAGACTGCCTAAAACCTGGACGTAGTCTCTGTGACGTCCCACAGACTGTCTAAAACCTGGACGTAGTCTCTGTGACGTCCCACAGACTGTCTAAAACCTGGACGTAGTCTCTGTGACATCCCCGCAGACTGTCTAAAACCTGGACGTAGTCTCTGTGACGTCCCCGCAGACTGTCTAAAACCTGGACGTAGTCTCTGTGACGTCCATGCAGACTGTCTAAAACCTGGACGTAGTCTCTGTGACTACTTGTTATTTATGTTTAATTAAATTAATTCAAATAAAATGGGATATAAATTAATTTTAAAGCTACAAACTGGTTCAAAGAATAAACATTTATACATGATTCATATTTATGGTTTTAATTCCAATAATAATAATCTGAATAGTAAATCCTCAGTCAGGGATGTTCCTCAGCCTTAAAAGATGTTTACTGTTGGCTGTGTTCAGTCTAGCTGAGCCTCGTTCATATTCATCAATATTCAGCGCACTGACATCCAACACTGGAGCTACATTAATTTTTAATCTGACTGATGATCCTCTGTAAGAGTATAATCTGTTGGAAGGTTGAGAGCTGGAAAGATTTCTGAAATCCAAACTGAGCGAGACGTTCCTGGCAGAGACGGTCGCAGTGCGGCGATGAAAGTCTTCAGGCTGAGAGCTGAATCCCCTCCGGACGATGTGAGGATGAACCAGCGCGTCGTGGTTTTATGATGTCTGATGGAGCCGCGAGATGAACGGCTGAGATTTACTGTTTCTGCTGGAAGAACTTTCTCTGCTTTGAATTATTGATCCTCTGCATTTCTCTGAATGACACTCAGAGCTGAAGGTCGAGGAGTTTACGGGAGGACTCAGGGGCAGTTACTGCACCTGCTGCCCCCGTGGTAGGTAAGACACGATAATGCCCCTTAGACTTCTGTTGTAACGTGATGCAACACCAAGCAAGCTGACCTCAGAGTGTGATGTTAAAGTCCTGACCTCTGTGTTGTAGATGGTTTAAGTTGTAACCAGAACCTGAAATGTACATCATCGTGTTGATAGCTATGATTTTATTTTGGCGGGTTTCCACCCAGTTTCCTCTAAAGATGTCTTAAATCGTTACAATCTGGAGTTTGCACTGGAGCCCCAGCCAAGGTTTGAACCTTCGTGTTGTGAGGCAGACCACTGCTCCACCGTGCCGCCCTGTGAAGGATGATGATGTTTATGAAGGTGCTCCAAAAACACCAAAAGCTACCAGGACATTTAATGTTCCCTGAAGCTTTCCTGTAGCGCTAACGGGAGGTTAAAAAACAGTTTTCTGTTAATATTCATGATCCCCTGAAGATCAAACCTGTTTTTCCTGACCTCCTTTAAACGCCCACGGGCTCCAACAGAAGAACTACAAACTGAGACACCTCCTCTGTATCTCCTCTTTGCTGCTTGCAGCTCGTCGAGCTGTATCTGGGTTAAAGATTTCAACAGCATCTCTCCGACGTCTCTGAACTGAAGACGTCAGGATGAGTAAACAGTCCTGACTCGTCGTGTTCGTTTATTTCAAACACAAACAGATCTACAGAGCGCCGCCGCGACCGCCGCCTGAGGTTACCATCCACGAGCAGCACGCAGAAGAAGAAGAGAAGAAGAAGAGAAGAAGAAGACGGGAATCTTGTTGGAAAGTGTTGCTGTGTTCGGAGACTATGTGTGACACCGCCAGACCTGAAAACACCAGAACAGGGGCGAGGCCAGCTGTCCCACAATGCACTGCAACCAAACTAGTTTGGCCAGTCTGCGGGGACGTCACAGAGACTACGTCCAGGTTTTAGACAGTCTGTGGGGACGTCACAGAGACTATGTCCAGGTTTTAGACAGTCTGTGGGGACGTCTCAGAGACTACGTCCAGGTTTCACAGTCTGCGGGGACGTCACAGAGACTACGTCCAGGTTTTAGACAGTCTGTGGGGACGTCTCAGAGACTACGTCCAGGTTTTAGACAGTCTGTGGGGACGTCTCAGAGACTACGTCCAGGTTTTAGACAGTCTGTGGGGACGTCTCAGAGACTACGTCCAGGTTTCACAGTCTGTGGGGACGTCTCAGAGACTACGTCCAGGTTTTAGACAGTCTGTGGGGACGTCTCAGAGACTACGTCCAGGTTTTAGACAGTCTGTGGGGACGTCTCAGAGACTACGTCCAGGTTTCACAGTCTGCGGGGACGTCACAGAAACTACGTCCAGGTTTTAGACAGTCTGCGGGGACGTCTCAGAGACTACGTCCAGGTTTTAGACAGTCTGCGGGGACGTCTCAGAGACTACGTCCAGGTTTTAGACAGTCTGCGGGGACGTCTCAGAGACTACGTCCAGGCTTAGGGAGGGTCGGGGGCCCGATGAGACGAATGTGTTTATAGGGTGGATGAAATCTGGTCCTGTCCTGCGGCGCTCTGGGAGACGGAGTCGTGTATCTTCAGAGCGGCAGACTTTGTCACATTTCGAGATGCATTTTTAATCACGGTGCGGCGTCTCGGCTCGCCAACCTCAGCACAGAAAAACACCCGGGTCAGCAAAGAGCGCTGGCTGCACGCTCTCCGTGGAAAATGAGTCCTGACAGTGTTTTCTGCTGATTATAATGAGAACAAATTGAGCTTTAAGTGTGTCGGCTGATGATGGTCGTTAACGCTCGGCCCCGCGGGGTCAGTAAACAGCCTCACGCACACAAACCTAATTAATGCAGCAACATAAGCGGTTAAATATGCCATTTATACGAACACACATACACACAGATAACACACAGACTGGATTAAGTCACGTCCCCAGACTTTATACATTCATATGATAAGTTTTAATGACTTCCTGTAAACACGGCTAATTAAATGTGGTAAGAACAGAGCGCTGGCCGACAAAGGCAGAGCTAACATTCCTGCAAAGCATGTCACATATTCTCATGCCGCGGTTTTAGCTGACTCGAGCTGTCTTGTGTTCATGTTAGCTAATTCGACCAGGAAAGGTTTCCGCTAACGTCAACACCTCAATCCAACAGAAAGTCCAGAGCTGATGCTAATGGTATATTGTGGTTTCAGCGGGCTAATGTTAGCACGTTAGCTGCTCTTTTTGTTTGCACGTTACCTTGTCGTCTGGCGAGGCGTTTAGGTACATGCAGCACCACCAGTTAATGTTAGCTTGATGTTAACGTTATCGTTAACAAAACACATTTCTGAGTTTGTATTACGTGCAACCCAGCTCCGGTTCTGGCACGACACCGGCTCCGCTCCCCGTCAGCAGTGAGTTGAGGCGAGTCCTGCTGTACTGGTCAAGGTGCTGTTTCAGTCCTCAGAGGTTGTTCAGCAGAAAGTGTTTGTTTAGTTTTGAAGGAAAGTTTTACTTGTTGCTAACGTTACCGCTAATAAGAGCTAACTGTAGCCGTTGGAGCTAATTACACGGCACAGTTCTTTATATAAATGTGTATGGTGATCAGCAGTATTAATACGTGTGAGTCAGACGAGCAGCTGCTGTTTGTCTGAGTCCAAGAAGTTGGCACATTCAGAGACACGCACAGGTTGACGTGGGCGGAAAACCGCGGCAACGACCTCTGACCTTCGTGACGAGCCACATACGAGCAGATTTTAGAAACTCAGCGTTACACATACTGTAAACTGTACATCTGTTTGTGTGTACACTGATCCAGTCTGAGCCTCACTGATCACTGTACAAAAACACAACTTTAGCAGTCGAAATCTTTTGACAGTTCCTCTAAAATCAGACTTCTGATGAAAGCAAAACAGACTGAGAAGTTTCTCTGACGCAGCTCAGGCGACCTTCGTCAGACAGAGACAAAGAAGTGGATGAGGTGACGGAGGAGAGGAAGGAAGGAATAAAAGACTGAGTCGAGGTGAGAGCGCTGACGAATGTTCCCCAAATCTCAGCTGACGTTATTAAAACGCTCACGCTGTCGTTCAGACGCGACATGACTGAGAGTCACTTCAGCAGCAATCTGGAAAGTAATCAGGCCAATTTGTTACCTAAATGATTCGCGTCCCATCGGAGGAGCGCTGGTCTGAAATCAGTCGAGTGATTCGTCATGCTGACAGGAACAAAGCTGAAGCAGCGGAGCGAGCGGCGACGCTCTGCGGTGACTAAACAAGAAATTACAACAACTTCTGACCTGCAGACAGACAAACTGCTCAGAGAGCCACAGGAAGTCAGAAAAGTTTGAAGAGTCGTTGAAGAGTTTCCATCCAATCAGACGCTTTCTCTCCTCTGACGCTGACATCGGTTAGCTGGTAACGTTAGCTTCATCATTCATGGCAATAGTTATCACGCGCTAATAATAAAGAGCTGAACTGGTTTGACTGGGATACCAATCAGGCAGCAGTCCACCTGATTCTGTCAACACAATGTCACCTTCACTGTGTGTGTGTGTGTGTGTGTGTGTGTGTCATCATTTATCATTCTTCTGTCAAAACAAGCGAGAAGCCCTCGAGGAGAGAAACAAAGTTCAACAGACCTGCCAGTTTATTGGACCTCAGCTCGTCCTCCAAACTCAGCTCAGATCTCTGGAAGACGCAGTCATAGGTTTAATGTCTGATGACTCATTTATTACATTTTCATTCTTTTTATGTCTTTATCAGCTAAATGAACTATGAATGTAAACCATGAAATAATATGAACAATCAAACCAGGCCAACAACTCAGCATATAAACAGGTTAAAGTTTCATTCCTATGATGTGACATTAAATCTTAATCACGTCTTCCTCTTGTCTGTCGTCCAGTGTGTCCCAGTGTACAGCCGGTGTTTGCTTTGTCCCTTCTGGGCTGTTGTAGAAACATGGCGGTTCAACATGGTGGACGAGGACTCGTAAACATAACTGATGATTTTCAGATGATCGTTCGCTGATGACACACAGCTGTTCATATATTTCACTTCTGTCTGTCACACACTGGAACCTTCCAATGTAAATGTGATTAAATGATGTTTGGTCGTCAAACCAGACGTAAAGATCTCGAGCTGTCAGTCCTCCTCTTCCTCCTCCCTCCTCACTCCTGCCTCGTCCTCCCTCCCTCCTCACCTCCTCCTCGTCCTCCTCCTCCTCTTCCTCCTCTTCCTCCTCCTCTTCCTCCTCCTCTTCCTCTGCAGTGTTGTGACTGCTGAGCTGACAGAAAATTAGCCGTTAAAAAGACGCTGATGTGGCACTTTCCTCTTAATTCTGCATCACTGGACGAATTTTTAAATTTTTCATCTCGCACCACATCGACGGCTCGTCTCAGATTATATGAGCTGTTATATTATTAACGTAAAAGCAGCACAGAGGGAAGAAGACTTGGCACGAGAAGAAGATCTGACTCTGACACGACACATGATCCACACACACACACACACACAGTGATGTGTGATGAAAGCAGGTCCTGGTTTTGACTCTTGATGATGTCACAAAGGCCGTGAGGTCATCGACGCTCCTCGGCTCGCTCGACACGGAGAAGTTTAAACTCCGTCTGACACGTTCACAGCTGCAGCAGCTCGTCTGTATCTCATCGTATCTCACTGGTCACTGACTGAACGTGTGTCTGAGGTTCTGCAGTGACCTCGCTCTGCGTGGAGACTAAATATTCTCTAGTTTTTATGATCTCTGTCTGCATGAAGGAGAAACAGTATTTATGACCTGTCTTGGAGAATGGCAGGAGGTTTGCTGACCTTCTCACCTTTCTCTACCTGAGTGGCTCTGTCATGAGCTTTTGCCATCTCTGGCAAAGTGAGTCAGGAGAGAAGAGGTGTTAGGAATTCTTATTGGATCAGGAGATCAGGAGCATCCCAAACTCACTGAATGAAGTCCTAATAATTCAAGTCAAGACGCGTTGTGGCTCTTTCCTTTTCTTCCATCCACAGACCGACTTCAGCAGCCATGGAAAAGTCACGACGCGTCTTTAATATATTTACAGCCTGTGATGACTTCTAGATTTCACTGTTGCTGGCTGAGTCCGCCGCCTCAAGTGGGATTCAATTTGCTTTCCTGTAAATGAAAGACGTGACGCAGAGCTCAGAGGACGCGTTCCTCTCACACACTGACGTCTGTTAAATCATGTTGATGCTACTCTGACTCAGCTGAATGCCGTCTCTGTAAACAGAGATCACGGGTTGATTTTGGACTCGTTAGTGTTGGTAACTGGAGATTTGGACAGCGGGCGATGTAACCGGGCTCAGCAGCTTCTATGGACATGATGGCAGAGGAGCAGAGAGTGAAGAGGACGCTGACGGAGGAAGCTAAGAAGAGAAAAGGAGAGAGTGAGCGAGCAAGAAGCCGCCGGACAAGAGTAAATCTGGGACTGACTTTTAGTGGTTGGTGAAGCTCTGCATGATATTTAATAATCATGTTTTATCCAGTGAGACACTTATCAACATGTCTCACATTACACAGTCCGTTAGTCCAGAATAACTGACGACTGATCCGACAGTGCTGCAGTCAGCGCTGAACTGGAGTCGTGTTCGTTGGCGAGGAAGTCTTAATGAGTGCGACGACCTTCGCTCTGTCTCCGTCCGTCTCTTCAGTCTCTGAGGTCGAGCTCTCGGGGTTCAAGTGACACATTAAGAAGAGCGGTTCGATACGCTGGAGCTGGAGCTCAGCCCGTGTGGAGGTGTGAAACGTCACCTCATTACTTATGATTTGGTTGTTAGCATCTGATCTGAAAGAAGATATTCTGTTATGACTTCCTCTGAACTTACTGGAGCTGAATCAACCCACAGACATCCGTCCTGGTTCGTCCTCTTCGTACTCCGTGTTTCTGTTACGTGACGTCGTGTTATCCAGGATGAAAGCCGACGTGTACACCTCGCCTCCTCCCGTCCTCCAGCCGTCTCTCGTCGTGGATCTGTTACAGCTCGTCTTGGTCCTGAGGAGGCCGGCCTCCCTCTGCGATCCCTCTCCGTGTACCTGTTCCATTTCGTTCACATCCTGTCGCTGTCGGATCTCCCTCTAATGAGCTGCTCTCACCACAATTACAGGTCATTAACACACACTCAGCTCTCATTGACGCTGATTGAGACATAAACACACACCGTAATGTTCCCATAATGCCTCACTCCCACTCTGTAATCTGTCCGCCATGTAAACAACTTTGTCACATAAAAACAGATAATCAGAGTTGTCAGGTTGGTCCAGGGCGCCGCGGTCGGAGACTCTGTTCTCCTGATGTGATTTTAAAGTACGTGGAGTCCACAAGACACCGAGACTTTCCCCGTCCTACGAGGACGACGAGGGAAAAAACTGATTCACCCACACCGACCTGGACAACTTACAAAAACAGGAGCAAAGACTTGGAAGATCTTTGACTTTAAACACATGAGGTCAAAACAGAAAACAACATCATGACGGGTTTTAAGGTTTTTTCAGTGAAACCTTCAGGTATTTCTTTGACTCATTTTATCAGTCACTGCTGTCTGTGATCCGACATCAACCTAACCCTCCTCTTCCTCCTGCCCATACGACACACGTACAGCAGAGCTGACGTGTTACAGGTTGAGGCAGTGAGGAGTCGAGCAGACGTGGTGGCTGCAGCTGAAAGGCGTCAGTTGTAACACTGAATGTTAAGTTACACTTTGTGTTACTCACCAACACGTGTGAATCCTGGAGCTCCAACAAATGTGTGGAGATGATTTCCTTCCTCATGAATCATTCAGATCTGCTGCAGCTCGGAGCTCGCTCCTCTTCTTTGTTGGTGTTTCCTGCAGGAGGACTCAGAGAAGAACAGCAGCAGCTAATCTTACTGACGAGTCCAGCAGCAGTCAGCCAGCTCGGCGTCTGTCTTTCAGCCTTTTATTTCACCAAGCTCTCACCAACCACTAAAAGTCAGTCCCAGATTTACTCTTGTCCGGCGGCTTCTTGCAGCTGACGAACTGAGCCAACATTAACCAGCAGCAGCTACAGCTGGCAGCAGATGACTGGCTAACCACAGTCAGCTGCAGATCTCAGTAGTGTAGCGGTATTTCCTGCTGGTCTCAGACCCGGTCCGGTCCGGCTACTGAGCCCGGTTCTGTTGCTCTGAATGAAATCACATTTTAAAAGTCCTAACTTCATTTTAATCATCATATTATTGATTGTTTTATCAGGACCATGATATGTTTGGCTTCACGCTGTTGCAGCTTAATTTTCTCCTTGTATAGATCCACCCCCTCACACACACACGCACACACACACACACACACACACACACACACACACACACACACACACACGCACACACACACACGCACACACACACACACACACTTTAACCTCAGGAGTGTGATGAACTGTACGATTAAAGGTTAATGGATTTTTACAGCTGTGAGAGTTCGCCTTAATCGTGGCCTAATTAGAGTTCATTCAGCTGCTCTCCAGACGATTAGCCCGTCTCTCCCTGCAGACGGACGCTTCTCTCCACAACCACAAAGAAGTAGGCCGGCCGGCTCCACGGCGCGGTCAGGCCCTGAGCGTATCCCTCCTCCTCGTCAGGACCCGAGGGTCCTCAGCTAGATTTATTAATACACTCTGTACGTGAGTCAGGAAGAGTGTTTAAATCTCAAACCAACAATAAAGGAACTTTCTGGTTTATCCTGAGAGAGCCACGCTAACCACTGAGCACAGCTACAACACGGCCTGTCTCCACAACCTCTGTGAAGTGAAGCCAATGAGGACGTGCCAAAAGAGAGAGTTCATGGTCGAGCTTTGTGTCCTCACTTTGTGTCACTTTTACACCATCAAGACGTTTTGGCTGCATATTCGAGCTTTTACTCGTGTCTCAGGTTTTCAGTGACACACTGATCATACATGACCAACAACATGAGTTTCTGGATCTCCTCAGAGAGCTTCTCCTCGTGCTCTCTGGCCCTCAGCTGGTCGATCTGTGGCTCTCTCTCTCTTTAACCTGTGAGAGTGGACAGGACAGCAAAGGACACGTCCATGGACCGCAGGACAGAGTCAGAACTGGGGCGCTGCAGGAAGGACTCAGCCTCTCGGACATCAGCAGCTCAACCAGCTTTATTTGTTTTAATTAGGAGAGATTCCCCAATGTGGGATCAATAAAGCCGATCACATCACATCACATCACATCTTCTCTGATCGTATGTACAATAATAAACTACAACAATGAAAATAAAGCAAATAAAAATGAAATAATAAACACAAAAATCTAAAAATAAAATTAACCAAATAAAAAATAATAAAGCAGATTAAAGAATAAATAACACACACACACACACACACACACACACACACACACACACACACACACGTGTGCAGTCATCTCATTTATCTTAAATATCAAATCAACTGAAAGCTCTGACTCAACAGTCAGTGTGTGTGTGTGTGTGTGTGTGTGTGTGTGTGTGTGTGTGTGTGTGTGTGTGTGTGTCTCAGGCTCTCATCATGTCAAACTTTTTGCCGCACAAATCCTCAGAAATGAGTCGTAATCAGAGATCTGAGCTCGGATTTAACTCTGTGTGTTTAACTCAGCGTGTCCACGTCTTTAATTAGAGAAAACCAATTTGACTTTGACACTGTCACAGCTTTATCTGTTTCCTGTCATATTAAACTTTGAATCCTCGTTAACTCCTTTGAAAGAAATCTATAAATATTCTTAAATCTGTCGTGATGTTTTATTTTTTCTCCCTGAGACGACGAGGTGAGGATTATACTAATAAACACACAGAGCAACAGAATATTATACAGTGCACTGAGCATCCTTCATACTAATTATAGAATGTGGATCTGTAGAAACCCCCTCAGAGGCTCTCCTGCAGGTCCTTGCAGAGCACCTGGAGAAAAGCCTCAGTGGGATCTGTGGCTGAGAGACGTGAGCTGGGATGTGATTGAAGGCGTCACTTTAAGGTGTCAACAGCTGCTCCTTCCTCTGCCTCTCTTCTCCTGCTCCTCGAGGCAGGAGTGAAGAACTTCTTAAACCTCTTCCATGCGGGAGGTTTCTTCCTCCTTGCAGCAGATGCTCTCCTGTGGAGGCTCGGGCTTCTCTTGCTCCATCGCCTCCACAGTCCTGCACTTCTGTTTGATGCTCCGCGGCCACGCGGGACTCAAGTTGTTGTCTGAGTTGCCGGTTTTCTTCATGCAGGTCATCGATGTCTTCCTCCTTCTCCTTCAGTGATCCGTGTAGATGCTCGGCATTTGCAACGAGGTCTATTTGTTCTCTGAAGAACTTCTGTCCTCTCCATCGTGTCTCTCTCCTCCTGCAGCTCCTCACACTCAGTCTGACGGCTGATCGACATGAGGAGTATTTCATTGGTCTCTCTTTGCATGAGTCCCCCCACTGTGGACCCAAGGCTGGGTCGGTGTCAGTGTTTGGACCACTAGGAAGAGGAGTCACAACATAGCAGCTAATATTATCTAATATTAGCTGCTATGCTGTGTTTTGTTTCACTTACCTGATGTTTGTTGTGGTTGTTCTGGACATGAGGGAGAAACCAGAGCACCTGGAGAAGAGACAGAGTGAGCGAGTGATTTCACAGCGTTACATTCAGCACACACAGACAGGAAACAGGATGTGTGGGATTATGAAGACGCTAAATCTCTTGAATTCCATCACATTCCTTTATTTGAAGCTCAAAGTGTGTTTTCAGGAGCCGGACCTCAACCTCGCCACCTCCGACAGTCCTGTGAACTCCCTCCTCACTCTCTCCACACGTCCTTCCCACCCACCCCGTTTCCTTCACCTTCTCTCCTCTTTCCTGTGAGGGGGGTCCGTCTACACGAGATCACACTTCACTGTCAGTCACTCATTTTGTCAATAAATGGTTTTAAGATTATTCTCAGGGTCACTTTGAAATAACATTTTATGAGAAGCTCTAACAGTCAGAAACAGGCTCCACATCAGTGCTGTGCAGTCTGAGCCGCCTCACCTCGACCTTCACAGATTGCACTTACACTTCACACACTACATAAATATGAGACGCTGTTACTGTAAAATCTACAGGCCTGCTGAAGAGACTCTGAGCGTTGAGGGGGAGTGAACAGAAACAGTGAAGGGTCCAGCAGCAGCAGTCGCTCCAAACATTGTTGGAGGACTGTATCTCATTTTTCATCTCTGCACCACCCGCCTGCACCTCCTCCATCAGCCCTCCAGCCTCTGCATGTCTGACTGCTGGTGAACAAAACCAGCAGCGTGTAACGACATCACAAATGAAGTTAATGCTGCAGTAATGTGAGCGGTGCAGCCGACTGTGAGCGCGTGCAGCCGAGTGTGTTTGGACCCGAATACATCAGAGAGGACGCGTGAAGACGGGACGATTCAGAGAAGTTCGCCTCATCTGTCGGACTCAGTTTAACTCCACCCGCCTCCGTCAGAGTGGCGTTCACTGTCAGCGCCTGAAAAAGTACCTGCACTGTTTAAAAGTGAAGTAAAAGCTCAGTCACACAACACCAAGTATTTCACTGATTTTGGTGACTGTACGCACAGATAAGTATTTAAATATAATCACCTTTAATTTAATATGAAAGCTAAATTAAGATTTCTGTGAAATAAACAGAATATTAAACAAAACGAGTCAACATGTTGGAGACTGAGAGTCACGCGGCCTTCAGGACGCTCAGTAACGAGCTGCGTCATTCAGACTTTCAGCAGCGTTTAATTAATAATGACATCATCAGCCCGCAGCCAATCACGGACGTGTTTTGAAATACCAGAAAGAAAGACTCGACCTCTGGCAGCACGTTCAGTCACATCAGAGCACGGCGAGGACGCTGAGGACGACAACATAAAGTCTCCATGAAACAGGAAGCAGACTTCTGTTGACTTCCTGTAAATTCAGTCAGTTGAGGAGTGACAGGAATGTGGAGAGAGAGAGAGACGAGCCACAGGTCGGCCTTTGTACACGGGGCTCAACTAAACACAAGAATACACCCGGAAATAAATATTTTGACATAAAGAAAAAAAATGTTGCCTTTACGGTAAAATACTGTCAGCTGTGGCTGTTAGAATTTGACCATAATAAATACAGTATAACTTTACTAATGTGACGGTGAAGGATGATTTCATGGCTGACGTTTTATTCAATATTTTAAAATGTTTACAAAAAAACTGCAAATCTATGATGAACTGGTGAACTGGCCCTTTAACGTCAGAAAAGCGCTCTGCAGGCAGAAATAAAGTTTCTCTAAGTTTCAACATGTTTGGGTGTTGAGGAGGAGGTGATGTGTCTGACACCCACTCTTCCATATTTCCACAGTTTGACTCCTCTTCCTCCCTTTTCTGCTCCTCCAGTTCAAATACAGCTGAATTTTCTGCTTGCTCTGCAACTTTTGGTGAAAGTACGTGAACTTTTTTTTTTTCCTAATTTATATCTGCACAGCGGCAGCGAGGCAGTAATGACAGCGCCGGTGCACTGTGTACCGTGTCATGGAAGGCGACTGAAGCTAAATGACAAACAGATGCCACTTAATGAGCGGAGGGTGACAGAGCTGCAGAGACACCGAGGACACAGACGGGTACTGTACATCAGACAGACAGACAGACAGACAGACAGACAGACAGCTCTGTGGTGCTGTACGTCTCACTGTACAGACAGACAAACTGTGTCAAACTGAAATAATTGTTGTTCTTGATCTAGCATGCTAACATTTGCTAATTAGCAACAAACTTCAGGATAAATTTCAGTCAGACTCAAATTTTTGAAGCTGCTTCATGAAATAAACGTAGTAGGTATCAGACTTTAAGCCTTAATATAATGTGAACAGGTGAGTTGTATATAAATTCACCCTCAGTACAGTTGTCATGAACGGGGAAATTAGCTACAAGAGACCAAAACTGTTTTTTGTACCAGGCTGTAAACATGTTGATTTCTGCTGTCTAACATGGGGACTTATGGAGACTGACTCACTTCTGCAGCCAGCCTCAGGTGGACGTTAGAGGAACTGCAGTTTGTGTCACTTCACTTCTGTTTGAAGCAGCTACTGTGACTGTATTTTGCTACTTGGCACAGCTGCATCACATTTTATGGAGAAAATGTTTTTTGCTCCGGCTGCTCTGAGTCTCCTGATGGACAGCGAGGTAAACTGCTGCCAACTGTGGCTAACTTTAGCTCAGCTCAGTTAGCCATATGGCCTGGAGCAGAGAGCTCGAGGCACCGTGGGAAACACAGAGAAGGGAAGACTTCTAGTCTTTCATCATAAGTCATAGTACAGCTGTCCATATTTATCACAGAGTGCCACAAACACCGACTCTGACATCATGTTGACTTAAAATCTGCTCTTCATTTTGTCAAAATATTTCATTACCGTCATCGAGCAGTAAAAAAAACAAACCTTGAACTCAGTGTCATCACCAGGCTTCACCTTCGCCTCCCTCTGCCTCCAACCAGCAGGACTGAAGCTCCCTGATCCTTTAAGATCAGCTTCACCTCCTAAAGCTCTTCATTACCGACAGACGAGACGCTGATGATGCTGCTGGCAGACACACTCTGAATTCCAGCCTTCATCCCACCGACATGACGAACACAAACAGTGTGTTCATACACGCACTACTCCATGGACATATGGAGACTACGTCCAGGTTTTAGACAGTCTGCGAGGACGTCACAGAGACTACGTCCAGGTTTTAGACAGTCTGCGAGGACGTCACAGAGACTACGTCCAGGTTTTAGACAGTCTGCGGGGACGTCACAGAGACTACGTCCAGGTTTTAGACAGTCTGCGGGGACGTCACAGAGACTACGTCCAGGTTTTAGACAGTCTGCGGGGACGTCACAGAGACTACGTCCAGGTTTTAGACAGTCTGCGGGGACGTCACAGAGACTACGTCCAGGTTTTAGACAGTCTGCGGGGACGTCACAGAGACTACGTCCAGGTTTTAGACAGTCTGCGGGGACGTCACAGAGACTACGTCCAGGTTTTAGACAGTCTGCAGGGACGTCACAGAGACTACGTCCAGGTTTTAGACAGTCTGCGGGGACGTCTCAGAGACTACGTCCAGGTTTTAGACAGTCTGCGGGGACGTCACAGAGACTACGTCCAGGTTTTAAATCAGGTGATGTCACTTCCATAAAACTTTCAAACTGTTACTCATCGGTACGCCAGAAACAATCAGCATGACTCTTCATCAAACTGCTGGGAATTAAATAACAACAGGCGATATCACACACACAGACACACACACACACACAGACACAAAGCAGCAGTCTTATGAAGCTCTGATGTGTCGCTTGTTGCAGCTGTCATGTTTGGCAAACACACACACACACACACACACACACACACACACACACACACACACACACACACACACACACACACACAGTGTGTCAGAGCCAAGCGGCGTTATTTAATGACGGTGTCATCGGGGTCAGCGGGCAGATCACCAGAAGGCTTTGACGGAGGCTTCCAGCTGACTGTCTGACCTTTATACACACACACACACACACACACACACACACACACACACACACACACACACACTGAGTTTCGCCATGGAAACGAACGTAGATGTTTGAGAATTAGCATTTTGACAAGTGTTGACTTTAATTATACATGATGAAAACACAACACAGCCAATTACAGGAAAATGTTAGCATGTTAGCACAGATGACGGTTTGCCCAGTGTGTGTGTGTGTGTGTGTGTGTGTGTGCATATTCATGAATGTCAACACGCGTGTCAGCTTGTGTATGCTCATGCCATGCTTTCATCACCAACATTACTGAGCTATAATCGCAGCTGCGCTAACACGCCGTCATAAACAACATAAGTCTAACAGTCCAGTGTGTCCAGTCTAACAGTGAACACAGCAACAGAACCTCTGAACCGGCAGTGTCCAGTCTAACAGTGAACACAGCAACAGAACCTCTGAACCGGCAGTGTCCAGTCTAACAGTGAACGCAGCAGCAGAACCTCTGAACCGGCAGTGTCCAGTCTAACAGTGACGACAGCAACAGAACCTCTGAACCGGCAGTGTCCAGTCTAACAGTGAACACAGCAACAGAACCTCTGAACCGGCTAGTGTCCAGTCTAACAGCGAACACAGCAACAGAACCTCTGAACCGGCAGGGTCCCGTCTAACAGTGAACACGGCGACAGAAAACCTCTGAACCGGGCAGTGTCCCAGTCTAACAGTGAACACAGCAACAGAACCTCTTGAAACCGGCAGTGTCCAGTCTAACAGTGAACACAGCAACAGAACCTCTGAACCGGCAGTGTCCAGTCTAACAGTGAACACAGCAAACAGAACCTCTGAACCGGCAGTGTCCAGTCTAACAGTGAACACAGCAGCCTATCGAGGTGGTTTTCTTGCCGGGTTTGGCTCCTGGCATCCTGGGGTTGATTGACAGGTGATTGACTGAGCTTCAGAAACCTGCAGGTGATGTGACAGAGACTACGTCCATTCTTCATTTTAAAGATATTTTTTGGCCTTTCAAGCTTTTTATTTTGACAGAGAGAGCTGAGAGTGACAGGAATTAGAGAGAGAGAGATGGAAGACCCTGGGCCGCTGCTGCAAGGACTGAGCCTTTGTACACGGGGCTGATGCTCCACTTACTGAGATAACCGACACCACATCCAGTCTTTAAACCCGGTCCGGCTGCTGAGTTCTGTTGCCTGCTAACGGCAGATTGATTAGCGGTTAGCTACTTTAGTGTCCCTCATAAAGTGTGTAAATCTCAGAGAGGTGAAGCTGAGCAGCTGGAGGACGTCAGAGGGAAAATCAGCAAATATAATGTGTCTAAAATCTGATCCAGTTCTGAAGTTGTGTTTTGGTTCAGTAATTGATGGCTGTAGCAGCTCACTTGGTCCAGAGGAAACAAACGGTCTTCCTCCATTTGTGTGTCTGGACTTTATGATTAAAAAACTAATATTGTTTCCGATTTTTGGAGTTTATGAAGTCACAGGAAAGCGGAGAGAAAACGACATCACAGGGCGGGAAAGTTGGATTTCTTCCTCAGCTCTATAAAGGCTGCCACAAACTTCCAGCAAACAGCAGACAGATGAGGCCGTGATGCGGTTATGGCTTCATGTGAATTGAAATGTATCACCTCATCGTGTTTTATTATGGTTAAATATAGATGCTGCAGGTTGTGTTTGTATCCCTGTGTGTGTGTGTGTGTGGTCCTCCAGGTTTGCCTTGCATCCATCACCGTGGCAGCACCGGACAAACCAATCTCCTTCCTGTCTCTTCTCATTCCATCACACTCGTCCAGACCAGCAGCTTCATCAGCCGGCCGGCTTTCATGAAGACACGCGGAGGACGGATCGTCTCGCACTGAGACGGACCGACTCGGTTTACTTTGTTCCCATGTGGCCTGAGGCCTCCATCCACCATGACTGTGTGTGTGTGAGGAAGAGATGATGGAAGTGATGAGGATTGATCATCAGTGAAGTACTGATTACTTTCATACGTTCAGGTTCTACTATCAGTCTGAAAACGTCAAAACAAACACAAACCGGTTTACTGCGGACCATCAGCCTCTCTGGACTCTGCAGCACGCGGACCAACAGGAACCAGCATCAGAGTTTGACTCTTCGTGGTCAGACACCATCACATCTTTAAGAGCTCATAGTACCCAATTACCCCAGTAGACACTCTCAGAAAGGAGGTCAGAGTCTTCAGCTATGAAGCTCCTCTCCTGTGGAGCCAGCTCCCAGTTCTGGTTCTGGAGGCGGACACCGTCTCCACATTGAGAGTCGTCTGAGATGTTCCGAGCTGGCTCGTCCTGAACCATCTCTGAGTTATGCTGCTATAGACTGTAAAAAGACTGGACACAGTCTCTGAGACGTCCCCGTCGGTTTCTGAGGCTGTGAAGCAATAAACTTGACAACCATCAAATTTTCTTTGTGTTATTTTGAATTAAATACGCAGTTTTAATCTTTTCACATCATGTTTTTGTTTCACACAGTGGGACGACTTCTTTGGAGACAGGGACGACTTGGATCGCCAAACAAAAGATAACCTTGAAGATGTGTGAGTGTTTTCTTAATTATTTGTCCTTAAGTTGATGGATTTGCCTGTTTGAGCTGGTGAAGTTAGAGTTAAGTTAAAGGATTGTATTTTAAATTCAGCTCACATGAATCTGAAGTCTGTTTCTACGTTCAGCGGCCTGCCTTGAAAACGTGCTCATGTATTCTGCTGTCTAACTACTGTCACGTATTGATTCAGAGGTTCAGAAGCAGCTTTCAGACACAGAAGAGCTCGAGGAAGGTTCTGCTGCATATCCATGTGCTGACTGATACAAAACAGATCAGTCGAGGCCCGCTCGGCTCGCCAAGGACGCACACGGGGCCGCTGCAGCCGAATGTCTTCTTTGAAGTCTTCCATGTGATTTTCATCACGTATTCAGAGCACGCCGACCTCGCGGCCGTGTAATTTACAGCCCAGGAATCCAGCCGGAGTCGTGCCACCGTGGCACAGTTCAAATTAAAGACGACCCCTCCTGACATGCAGCAATTATGTGGCTTTATTAAAACGTCCCTGTGGGGGGTCCAGGAGGTGGACGTGGGGCTTGAATCTGATGTCAGCATTAAATATGTCTTTCACTTCCTGTCTCTGGAGGAACTCAAAGCATGGCGCCTCGATGGTTCGATGTCGCCGGACACCGCTGCACAGTTTTTAGACAGTCTGTGGGATGTCACAGCGACTACGTCTCAGCCCGGGATGCCAGGAGCCCAAACCCCGGCAAGAAAACCACCTCGATAGGCTGCCCTGTGTTCACTGTTAGACTGGACACTGCTGGTTCAGAGGTTCTGTTGCTGTGTTCACTGTTAGACCTGGACACTGCTGGGTTCAGAGGTTCTGTTGCTGTGCTTCACTGTTTAGACCTGGACAACTGCTGGTTCAGAGGTTCTGTTGCTGTGATCACTGTTAGACTGGACACTGCTGGTTCAGAGGTTCTGTTGCTGTGATCACTGTTAGACTGGACACTGCTGGTTCAAGAGGTTCTGTGCTGTGATCACTGTTAGACTGGACACCTGCTGGGTCAGAGGTTCTGTTGCCGTGATCAATGTTAGAGCTGGACAGTGCCGGTTCAGAGGTTCTGTCGCTGTGATCACTGTTAGACGGACACTGCCGGTTCAGAGGTTCTGCGCTGTGATCAATGTTAGACTGGACACTGCTGGTTCAGAGGTGTCTGTCGCTGTGATCACTGTAGACTGGACACTGCCGGTTCAGAGGTTCTGTCGCTGTGATCACTGTTAGACTGGACACTGCTGGTTCAGAGGTTCTGTTGCTGTGTTCACTGTTAGACTGGACACTGCCGTTCAGATGTTCTGTTGCTGTGTTCACTGTTATACTGGACACTGCCGGTTCATGAGGTTCTGTCGTTGTGATCACTGTTAGACGGGACACTGCCGGTTCAGAGGTTCTGGTTACGATGCTAGCTCATAGCGCTGACATGGTGAGGTTGTTTACTGCTACTGTTTTTATGCAGCAAATCTCTGTTGTGTTCATTTATTTCCAAACCTGTGGAGAGAGGCCACATGTCGGCCTGCTGCCGCATTATTAACCCTGCTTCACCCAGCATGCCTCTTCATTGGGTACGAGGCCATGCAGGCTCGTGTCATCCCCGAGAGGACATGTGTGACATTGGTGGCAGAGTACATCGCCAAGCCCAGATGGCTCATTAGTCTGGAGCAGCGAGCCACTGGCAACACACAAAAAAACACAGAGAAATCCTTTTACCTGAAATCCAGCTCTGACAGTTCAGAGATGACAAACCTGTCAGGAGGCCAGCGCCATGAAACAACGTCAAAACACATCAGAAATCTCCTCACCTTCACAGCAAAGATTTACTACTTATCTGTCCCTCCTGAAGGCTCGGCGAGGAAACTAAATCTTTACAGAAGCTTCTCACTCTTTGCTCACATAACCTCCAACAAACTGACAAAACCCTGCAGGAGTGAGGAGGAGATAAAAAAAACCTTGAGTGTCGAGAGCTCATAAAATAATTAGCTGCTCCTTCTTGCCTCCATGTCATAGCAGGTCCTGACGCGGTTACTCAAACCGACTCGAGGTGTCACTTCTGAGAAACCACAGAGATAATTAACCTGCCGCCGGCAGGCCACGGGGTGAACGGCTGCACCTCCATTTTAACTTTTCATGTTTAGTGGAAGATGAGACGTCAGGACGAATCACAAAGAACCAGAAAGCTTTCAGGTTTTGAATTGGAGACAACAAATCACAACAAACAACAAATCAAAGTGTCCAATCACATCCTCGCTCTCAGAGCAGCAGAAAAATGAAACAAGTTTCACGCTGTTGAGAGGTTAAACGTTAAACAAGCACATTAAAATTCATCCTCCCTGTTTCTCACAGGACGTCGGTTCCCTGGGTTCACGGCGCTGTTCTGGGAGCTGAACAGCCTGAAGGACTTCATCAGATCTTTAACAAAGAGAGAACAGGCCTCTGTAGCACAGCAGCGTTTCCATGTATGTGTGAGACAGAGAAGACTTTAAACACTTTGTGTCTGAAGTTTGTTTGAATGTTTTAAAGCTTGCTATTCATCGATTTTTGACCACTAGGGGGCAGAGAGGCACGCACACAGCCCCTGACACACTAAACATCTAATTGGTGTGAATCATATTAAGCTGCTTTGAGTCTATTCATCAGATTGATCTCAGTTTTGTTTGGTTGCTGACGCTTCTATGTCTAAGTCTGGTCTCTGTGACGTCCTACAGACTGTCTAAAACCTGGACGTGGTCTCTGTGACGTCCTACAGACTGTCTAAAACCTGGACGTAGTCTCTGTGACGTCCCCGCAGACTGTCTAAAACCTGGACGTAGTCTCTGTGACGTCCCCGCAGACTGTCTAAAACCTGGACGTAGTCTCTGTGACGTCCACAGACTGTCTAAAACCTGGACGTAGTCTCTGTGACGTCCCACAGACTGTCTAAAACCTGGATGTAGTCTCTGTGACTTCCCCGCAGACTGTCTAAAACCTGGACGTAGTCTCTGTGACGTCCCTGCAGACTGTCTAAAACCTGGACGTAGTCTCTGTGACGTCCCCGCAGACTGTCTAAAACCTGGACGTGGTCTCTGTGACGTCCCCTACAGACTGTCTAAAACCTGGACGTGGTCTCTGTGACGTCCTACAGACTGTCTAAAACCTGGACGTAGTCTCTGTGACGTTCCCGCAGACTGTCTAAAACTGGGATGTAGTCTCTGTGACGTCCCCCGCAGACTGTCTAAAAACCTGGACGTAGTCTCTGTGACGTCCCCGAAGACTGTCCAAAAACCTGGACGTAGTCTCTGTGACGTCCCCGCAGACTGTCCAAAACCTGGACGTAGTCTCTGTGACGTCCTACAGACTGTCTAAAACCTGGAACGTAGTCTCTGTGACGTCCCCGCAGACTGTCTAAAACCTGGACGTAGTCCTCTGTGACGTCCCCGCAGACTGTCTAAAACCTGGACGTAGTCTCTGTGACGTCCCCGCAGACTGTCTAAAACCTGGACGTAGTCTCTGTGACGTCCCGTAGACTGTCTAAAACCTGGACGTAGTCTCTGTGACGTCCCCGCAGACTGTCTAAAACCTGGACGTAGTCTATGTGTGCTACGTGGCTTTCCAGTACCAGGTTTGTGTCTGTTTACACAGAGTGGAACATCAATGTCCAGCTCTCCATTATGTCTGTGAAGGCAGCAGTAGGTCTCTTTGACCCTGGTCACCACAGTGTTGAGATAGACTGGCACCTGCTGTTCGCAACCAAAGCCAAACAACTAATACTGCCGAGCACCTCAAAGCCACACCTGACCTCGTGTAACCTAAGGAGAGAAAATTCCAGAACAGACTGCTGCCATCCACCTACTGTGACAAACAAAATAATATTAAACTGATATTTTAAATTACATTTATTGGCTGAGATAATTAAAGCTGTGAGCTGAAATTGCTCCAAAACTGTTATTTGTTTTGTTGGTGAATAATTCAGGATACTAAAGTATGAATAAAATTAGCTTCTGCATCATTTTGTGGTTTTGGTGGTTGCTATGGTCACACAATAAGCCTCATGGGAAATAATGGAGGTGGCAGCAGCAGCAGTGCTTCCTGGACTAAAAGTACTTTTAAACGGTCCGATTGGCTCGTCAGTGAGTTTCACAGCAGATCTGCTCCACTGAAGAAAAATACAAACTGTGGGCGACAAATCTGGCTGGAAGAAAATAAATTAGAAAACCATGAAAACAGTCCAGTATGTCAGATTCACAGAATATAATCTTCATAACTCTGATTCTATTAGATGAATATAACAACTGTGAATAGAATGAAACGTTTGTATCTACAGAACACTGACGTACTAAAGAAGGTCACGCTTTGTTTGTTCTTATAGAAGCAGAACATGAAACTGAACAAGTTCTGGCTGTCATTACACAGCTCAGACACTCAGGTTAGCTTTAAAGACCTGAGCTCTTTCTGCCGGGTTACAGACAGAGTCCGCCATGTTGATCCAGCATGCGGACCAGAACAAGCTACACAGTGTCTCTACACAGGGCCAATCACCTTTTCCACGCTTTCATGGCCACCGCAGGTTCTATGGGGAAGAGAGGGCGAGACGGGGGGCTGCAACTAATGCTACACGCTAATGCTACATGCTAATGCTACACGCTAATGCTACATGCTAATGCTGCTCCTTTTTCCTGCCTGAGCATCACAGGTTGATGTACAACAGTAAAAAAACAAATCGAGCACATCAAAAAGCTATTTACAGTATTTTAGATTTTCAGTCTCCACCTCCTCCTCCACCTCCTCCACCTCCTCCTCCTCCAGAGGGAGGAGAAAATATGCCCAGCCCAACAGGAGGAGGAGAGGCGGGGTCACAGTGACCATGGCGGCCATCTTGGAATATAACATAAGCTAGCAGCCTTCCAAACCCGTTCACTCCGAGTTCACCTGCACGTCTCTGGACTGTGTGAAGAACTCACCTGACCCGGGTCAGGTCAGAAAGCAGACACAGGGCTGACCTCATGAAACCCAACACGTCATCAGTTCAGTATTGTGTGAGTGCAGAGAGTGGACAGTTTAATCTGAACTAATGTTTGAGTTTAACACTATTTAAAGGACATGAAATAAATATTCATATAATTCACTTACAGACAGGCTGTGAAACTTTACTGAGGGAGCAACAGATTTAAAATAATCCAGACACACGTCATCTGAATGAAATCCACACACACTGTAATACGAACAGGATCACTACAGCTTGATGTCTCCTATGAATGAACTCACCTGCGGTTCTGGTGTGACGGTCCGTCCCACAGAGGAGCACTGACTGCAGGAGAAAGAGCCCAGAGAGCCGCCGGAGGTCCAAACTGTGCAAACACAAAGAAGAATTAGAGGATGTGTCTCCTTCAAAATAAAACAAATGACAAGAATATTGTAGGCTCCACTTTAAGATGATATATAAGATGATTTAATATTAGACTGAAATTAAAACCAACTCTAATCTAATAATAAATACATTAATATGCACAGTGAGTACGTTTACTTTGGTAGCAGTAGTATTTGGGAGTTTGAGTTTGGACCACAGATCCTCGAGTACAGCTGAACAACAAATCACAACAAACGCTGATTTATACTGAGATGTTGATTTAAATGTGTAAAATAACTGAAGAATTATGAATTAGCTGCTTTGTTTGGGGCATAATTGCAGCAGGAGGACACGACTGACCTGCTGATAACCTCTAAATCCACTGAAGGAAAAGATTAACGTGTAAACAGTTCACATGATTACAGTATGTTAAATCCTCTTATGACACTGTAAACAATAAGAACATTCACTCCTATTGGACGGCGACTGTCTGATAACAGGTTTACCTCCCTGGTGGTCGACTGTACAGACCTAACTGAGTCAATGAAGGATGGCAGTGACAGATGGCACCACCGCCCCCGTCTGGATGTTCAGGAAGGCCTTGTGGATCCACTATAGGGGGGTTCACGTCTCTCGGTGTGGACTGCACCGAGGACTGAGTGCCCTGTGTTTAGATTTTGTGCTGAAAAGCAGCGGCGGCCTTCATTGCTCTCCACTCCTTCTTCTGTAATTGACCAAATGTGCCAGCCGCTGTCCTCTGTCGCTGAGAGATAGGCCTTTATTGTTTTCTTCTGAGGGATAAATCTGTCTCCTTCTCCTCGCTTAAACCACTTTAGAAACTCTCATGTCTTCTTTATCTCCAGTAATAAAGTCAGAGGCCTGAGTGAGTGAGCCGGTCCACAGCAGCCTCAGAGAGCCCGAAGAAGCTTCTGACACAGTTTATATGTGGAGACAGAACATTTGAGACATCATGGCGTCTGTAAAGCAGCTTTAGACGTTACACTGCTGCGTGATGTGTCGTATACAACAACATACTGTACATTTGTTCAACTCATTCAAAAACGCTCGGAGTGTCTGAAAAACCATCTGCTAACGTATTTATAACCATTTGTTTGCACATGAACCCGAAATATGCGGCGCTGTCCGCCTGCTTCTTCGACCTGTAATCTAAATATCAGCAAAGACGAGGATGACCGGTGGACCTGAGAATGACGCTGCTCAAACAAGCCGCCTGTGGTCACCCACCTGTCAATCAAAGCGTCCATGAACTCCTGCCACAGACTGAGGCTGTAACAAAATGGCCCCGTCACTCTAATTAAACAAAGGCTACGTTCCCGCTAACTGTTTTTAACCCATCTCCTGTATACTAATATAAATAGAAGTCTAAAATATAATTTATCATCAACAAACCAGCTAACAGCTAACAACAAATCAATGCTCCTTATGTGTTAGCATTACCAACCGTCGCTAACCTTAGCGCTACATTAGCTGAAGGACGTAACTTCAGCAAAGATAACTTCCTGTGATGAGGTAAGTTTATTTTTAATCTAGCCAGCAAGAAAAATCTTCAGAACTTACTGTGGACTTTGTCTTTTCCTCCAAACCTCCATCTCTGGGTTTCTGTCCTCCATGTCTGGGTCTCTGTCCTCCATCTCTGGGTTTCTGTCCTCCATGTGTGGGTCTCTGCCTCCATCTCTGGGTCTCTGTCCTCCATCTCTGGGTTTCTGTCCTCCATCTCTGGGTCTCTGTCCTCCATCTCTGGGTTTCTGTCCTCCATCTCTGGGTCTCTGTCCTCCATCTCTGGGTCTCTGTCCTCCATCTCTGGGTCCTCTGTCCTCCATCTCTGGGTCTCTGTCCTCCATCGCTGGGTCTCTGTCCTCCATCTTGGGTCTCTGTCCTCCATCGCTGGGTCTCTGTCCTCCATGTCTGGGTCTCTGTCCTCCATCGCTGGTCTCCTGTCCTCCATGTCTGGGTCTATGTTCCTCCATCTCTGGGTCTCTGTCCTCCATCGCTCGGTCTCTGTCCTCCATCTCTGGGTCTCTGTCCTCCATCTCTGGGTCTCTGTCCTCCATCGCTGGGTCTCTGTCCTCCATGTCTGGGTCTCTGTCCTCCATCTCTGGGTCTCTGTCCTCCATCGCTGGGTCTCTGTCCTCCATGTCTGGGTCTCTGTCCTCCATGTCTGGGTCTCTGTCCTCCATCTCTGGGTCTCTGTCCTCCATCTCTGGGTCTCTGTCCTCCATCGCTGGGTCTCTGTCCTCCATGTCTGGGTCTCTGTCCTCCATCGCTGGGTCTCTGTCCTCCATCTCTGGGTTTCTGTCCTCCATGTCTGGGTCTCTGTCCTCCATCTCTGGGTTTCTGTCCTCCATGTCTGGGTCTCTGTCCTCCATCTCTGGGTCTCTGTCCTCCATCTCTGGGTCTCTGTCCTCCATCGCTGGGTCTCTGTCCTCCATCTCTGGGTCTCTGTCCTCCATCGCTGGGTCTCTGTCCTCCATGTCTGGGTCTCTGTCCTCCATCGCTGGGTCTCTGTCCTCCATGTCTGGGTCTCTGTCCTCCATCTCTGGGTCTCTGTCCTCCATCGCTCGGTCTCTGTCCTCCATCTCTGGGTCTCTGTCCTCCATCTCTGGGTCTCTGTCCTCCATCGCTGGGTCTCTGTCCTCCATGTCTGGGTCTCTGTCCTCCATCGCTGGGTCTCTGTCCTCCATGTCTGGGTCTCTGTCCTCCATGTCTGGGTCTCTGTCCTCCATCTCTGGGTCTCTGTCCTCCATCTCTGAGTCTCTGTCCTCCATCGCTGGGTCTCTGTCCTCCATGTCTGGGTCTCTGTCCTCCATCGCTGGGTCTCTGTCCTCCATGTCTGGGTCTCTGTCCTCCATCTCTGGGTCTCTGTCCTCCATGTCTGGGTCTCTGTCCTCCATCTCTGGGTCTCTGTCCTCCATCGCTCGGTCTCTGTCCTCCATGTCTGGGTCTCTGTCCTCCATTGTCTGTTTTCCCGCCCAAACCCTCCGTTATGCTGCGTTCAGTAACACTGGGAAATGAGAAAGTTTCTTCCTATCACAGCGCGTTCAGGTAGTTAGATGAAGGCCGGTGACAGAGAAGTATTTCTTTACCATTTATAACTTTGACATTATATGTGTGTTGAAATTGTTCTGAAGGTGTGTCAAACATGACAAACATCAAACATGTACAAACAGAAATCACAAACCTAAAAAAGACAAAGTAACAATCATAGTTCCCATTTATCATGAACGCAGCAGGGTCAGGGTCAAGTTGTTGATGTTATCACCTGATCACAGGTCAGTGTGCATCAACAGGGGTTAAACTGGTTAGTTATGAGAGAAAAGTTACATGTTGTTTCAGCACAGGCTGGAGTTCATCTGTGAGACAACAGAACATCTTTGTGTCTTTAAAGTGAGCTGATGATGTTGTCAGCCTCCCGCTGACTCTCTGTTCTGATCCCGCTCCACTGAGTCTGATTTCTGGATGCCATGCCGCTCTGCTGTGCCCCCCTCAGGCAACTCAAGACGCACTTTTGTAGTTTTGCAGATAAACAGAGCAGCAGCTGTGTTCCCCTTTGTAGCCGAGCCCCCACGCAGAGAGACGACGCATCTCAGCTCGAGATGAGCACCATAAAGATAAAGAGTTTTTATGATCCTGCAGCACAAGCTGACTGTAATATTTCTTCGGGAGTGTTGCAGCGTCACATCGATGACCTTGCTGAGATTTCACTTTCTGTCCTGTACTTTGTTTTTGGAACAAACCCTCCCCGCCCTGCAGCGTTCAAGTGCTAAACAAAGCCTCCACAAAAACAACATCTCAGCTCCAAATGATAAAAAGTATAATTTTTCAGCCGGGAGAGGAAATGCCAAAACATCCCCAGTGTTTAGTCTGATGACAGGTTAGTTTCAGCCAGACGTGAACACTGGTTCAGATTATTTATATGCTTTTAAATGTCCATGTAAAGTGCAGCCAGTGTGCAGTCACAGAGAGCAGAACATCATTAATCATTAGTTACTGAAGGGATAACGATGATTTTATTACTCCTGCAACAAACGTGAGATTAAAAGTTTTTGCAAACACAAGATGGATTCTTTAAATGCCACAGAAAAGTAAAAGTGACCTGACGAAGAGGTCGACACGAGAATAATCATTACTATTACGATCGAGTATGACCTCAGGAGACAAAGTGCCATCATCACCAGGAAACGCCACCTTAATCATATAAGTACCTGGGTGTACCTGGGTGTACCTGGGTGTCACACTGGATAATAAAGTGGACTGGTCCACCAACACAGAGGCCATCTACAAGAACAGCCTGGGTACAACTAGAAGCTTCAACCTGAAGCCTTCAAGTTGAACCCGACCAGTGAGATTATCAGGTTAACTGTAAGAGGTTTATTTGTGTGATCAATGGTGGTGAATCTGTGTGTGAGGCTGAAGCTCATTTCAGTTCAGAACATGTGAGGCATCCAAAGAAGGAAGAGAAGTCCAAACAGCAGGCAGCGTTCAAGAAACCAAATAATGAACAACAAAAAAAGACAAACTAAACTTCTAAATATGGAAGTGAAAGCGGGATAACAGGAAACAGGTGAAACTAATCAAGGACAGGTGAAATTACAGACAATCAAGAGTGTCAGGAAACACAACAAAGGCAGGAAGTGAAGTTACAGACACAAGTAGAATTACAAAATAAAAGAAACCTTAAAACCAGAAAAAACAGACAGACTTTTATCTTTAAGAGGAAGTAAAAGAAATAAAATGCATTGTTCTTTATTTTCATTATTTTTTTCTGTTGTTATCAAGTTGATTTAATTTTACATCTAATTTTACATTGTCACTATTTTTCATCATCAAACATGAATGTCATTTTTCTTAAAACACACTGAGCTGCATTTCTTGCATGAAAAGCTGCTACAAAAATAAAGTTATTACTATATTTTATTATATATTAGAAAAAGATCTGAGCACTTCTTTTATCGCTGGGAGAGGATTGAATGACGGGATATCAACACAGCATTCATTTCCATTCATCCACCCTGACCTCCACCTCCTCGCCTTCCTCCCTTCAACACAAAGAACCACGACTTCCTGTTTTAATCAGCACGCTCAAACAACAAGAACGGACTTCCTGTGAGACAGCGGGCTGAAACCTGGCTGATATTTCCTATGAGTTTATGTTGTTTGTTCTCTGCTCTGGGATCTGTTGTCTCATAAAACTTTAATTATTCAGAGTGACGTATTTTCCTTTTTTAAACAGTAATGGTGGCAGATCACAGAGCTCGTCACTGATGAACGAGACGTCTCCTCGTGGACTGTTCACATGTTGGAGACTAATGAATCTGTTGGTTTTGTTGTGTTTCAGCCTCACATCAGGAGACAGAAATAGAAACTTTTGTTTGTCAGCGCCCGGCGTGTTTTTGGTTCGTTTGATTTCGGAGTGATTTCAGCAGTTTGCATCAGAGGTTTGAAAGTTCTTTATTTTTAATCTTTACTTTTTGTCTCCATCTCTGTGTCTGCTCGGCACTCCTGCACAACAACCTGACAGTCACATCACACGTGTGGCTATGCTGTTGGATTTTAGCAGGAAGTTATTAAAAAGCTTAATCGGCCTGTAAGGATCTCATCTGCAGCCATGAAAAGAGGATCCAGTTCTCCATGGATAATTACTGCAGAGTTATCTTCATTGTACATCCTCAGTTCCTTTCCTGGCTTCTTAGTCCCTCCCAACTAAGAAGAGAGAGGAGGAGGCAAGGAAGAAACACGAGGAGAGAGGAGCTGAGGAGTCGAGACACTAGCTCATAGTGCTAGCTGCAATGCTTAGTGTGAAACCTCCCTTACCTTACTGAAGGAAAGCAGCTGTTCAGAAGATGATTACTGATTATTGTCTAAATGACATCTTTGAATTCTTCAAACCTCTCCACACACTCCTCTAAAGCACAAAGGGAGAAATGTGCTGCCTGGTCTGCTGTCATTCATAAGTCGCAGTGTAATTCAGCCTCGTGGTCTGACTGCTGTAGATGAATGTTGCTACCCTGAGAGTAAACAAGATTCTGAATCCATGTTAGTATCATCCCTAGCTGGGTGAAACTGAAACCAATCATTCAGTCTTCACACTGATTCAGAGGGGAAAACACTGCTGCTGCTAAACACATCGTTTACGAGGAATGGAAGAAAATTCATGTCTGCACAGTCACAACAGAGACTCTGTGAGGTAATATGAGTAATCCTCAACACCAGAAGAAACGATGTTAGACATGTACAACCTGCACACACACTGAATACCACACCTCATCACAGAGCTCAGTACAGGCAGGTCACAGCCTGAAGGACACTGTCCACAGTGAGCTGCCTCTACTGGTGGATATTCGCAGACTGCGACCCCTTCACTGCCACCGTCTATGAAGTGAAGCCGACACAGGAGGTGCCCAAAAACATGCAGTTCCTCTAACGTCCACCTGAGGCTGGTTCCAGAAGTGAGTCAGTCTCCATAAGTCCCCATGTTAGACAGGCAGAAATAAACATGTTTACAGCCTGGTACCAAAAAACAGTTTTGGTCTCTGTAGCTAATTTCCCCGTTCATGACAACTGTACTGAGGGTGAATTTATATACAACTCACCTGTTCACATTATATTAAGGCTTAAAGTTATGCAGGATTCAGAGCGTGGACGCTTTGATTGACAGGTGGGTGTGGTCACAGAGACTACGTCCAGGTTTTATACTCTCAGTGGACAAAACACAGCAGTACAGAGTCCTGGGTTTGGTGTCCTGGAGCTGAGAATTCATTTTTACCCATCTTTGACATGTAATTTCATAAACATGTCGATATTTCATTTAAATTTGGTTCATAACACTTTTGCCTTTGGTCTGACAAACAAATCCCCCAACACGTGATCAGATTCTGTCTTTCTAACCTGCTGTTAGAGCTGACTCAAACCTCTTACTGGTTGAGCTCACCGTGAATCAGTCAAACCAAACCAATTATTCCCTTTGTGGTTAAAATATTCACTGCGTCTTTGCTCATTTGATGCGGATTGATGAGCAAAATGGCTGACGGCGCAGAAACTCGGCCCTGCAGGACTCTCAATCAATCGCTCTGATCAAACAATTAGTAAAAAACGTTTAACTGTGACCACGCAGGCCGTCCTCAGCGTCGATCCATATTGATTTTACTAATGTGCTTTCTGTAAGGCTGCTCGTGACTGATCCAGTTCTGAAGCCTCAGCGCTCATTATGGGAGGTATTCATTGACTGTAGTAAACAACAGACTAAAGGTAGATAATTGAGCAATGAGCCAGGTGAGGCTTTACTTCTCTGTGGTTAAATGAGACGTACAAACACCTCAAGCTGTTTGAAAATAGACTGAGCAGAATTTATAATAAAACTAATGAAGTTTCAACTGAAGAAAAGATTAATTGGCCAATCAGTGAGTTGATTATATGAAAACAATCAGTCAAATTAGAAGCAGGTCATTAAACTGTAACTGTTATTTAAGTCAGATACTGTTTGTTATTCTTACTGTCAACAAATGTCACGTACAGACTCAAACCAACACCGAATATACAGAAATGACCATCCCGCTGTGTTGTTATCCTGATGGCTTTAACCTAACCACTTGCTAAAGCTAACTGGTGTTAGCGGTTCACTATTTGCCAGGAGCCAAACCAGGCAAGAAGGGTACCAGAGTATAATTCTATCACAGATACAACATCCATGTTTTATACACAGACTGTCTGAAACCTGGATGTAGTCCCACACCTGTCAGTCAAAGCGTCCACGCTCTGAATCCTGCATAACTTTAAGCCTTAATATAATGTGAACAGGTGAGTTGTATATAAATTCACCCTCAGTACAGTTGTCATGAACGGGGAAATTAGCTACAGAGACCAAAACTGTTTTTTGTACCAGGCTGTAAACATGTTTATTTCTGCTGTCTAACATGGGGACTTATGGAGACTGACTCACTGCTGGAACCAGCCTCAGATGGACGTTAGATGAACTGCAGTTTGTGGTACAGTCTGTTTCTTTAAGGGAAGATTTAAAGCTCACATCCAGCTTAGTTTAAATACGAGATGTTACATTTTCTATTTTTTACAGTGTGTTTTTGTACTTTAACTGATGGGTGAAAAACGTGTACTGTCGCTTTAAGAGTCCAACGGCTGTTTACGTTGCGCATGCGCACTCCGCGCAGAGAAAAGTAAATGCGTCAAAACATTGAGAGTGTTTTTGGAGTTTTTGCAGGTTTCCGTCCATGTTTGGTGTTTGTCTTCGGGACATGGTGAGTTATAAAGTTCATGTGTGACAGAGCTTTAGTTAAAAACTGTGAGAGTTCAAGAAAGTTTGAGTAAACTTCATGAAAAAGAGATTTAAGACAGAAAATATGTTTAAATGTGAGCTCAGAGAGGTCAGCTCTTACATGATGGTTTCATGATGCAGTCTGCTTTGCTTAGTGTCACATTATTCAGCTCACACTGACTCTCTGTCTGTATTATCATGTTATACATGACTGTTACAGCACCGTGTATTCATAGTAAAAGTTATTTTCTGTTTTCACATCATGTCCTCTCATTGTTCCTCTGTTTCCGTCTGACTGGACTGTAATCCCTCCATCTGTACAGCACTGTGTCAAACTGCTGCGAGACTTACCCGGATACTTTACTGAAGGAAAAGTACTGAAATACTCCATTACAAGTAAGAGTACTGAAACACGCTGGGAAAATACTCCATTACAAGTAAAAGTACTGAAATACTCCATTACAAGTAAGAGTACTGCATTAAAAACCTTAGTGCATGTAAAATAACTAATATCAGTCAAATATTGCTGCAACGTGTTTTCCTTCATCATAAAATCTAAATAATATAAATCTAAATATTATAAATCTAAATATTATAAATCTAAATATTAATCTTCCTCTTGAGGATGAATTGTAATCATATTTAAACGCGTCCTGTAGCGCCACCATCAGGTTAAAATATTTATTTAAGGCCAGTATTTATTCAAATAAGATCAGCTGCACATTCAGAGCACTGCTGTGATATTAGAGGCAGAGAGGATAAAAATAAGACAACACTGAGTATTTTTATGTTTTTAACTGAATGTGTGGATCATAAATCATCTGATGGAGCTACAGGAGCCCTGAATGGACAAAACAAACACTGAATGAGACAATCTGTAGTTCCTCCGTCACACTAGAAGGGTGGAGCGTCTGCATCTACACCTCTACCTGAGACTGAATCCTGAACTGGACCTTGAACTCAGCAGGCTGACACTGTGGCCTGTCCTCCAGGTGAACTTTCTAACTATGAAGATGAATTAACAAACAAACTGTGTGTCTGTGTCTCAGAGTGAAGATGAATGAGGATGCGTTCGAGGTCCCGGAGAGGAACGAGTACCGTTACCTGGTCCAGGAGGAGGGTGAGGACGAGGTCCAGTACGTCCGTCACAGACACTACATCAACCCGCTGCTGGTTCTGTCCCGACGCTGCATCTTCCTCATCTGCCTGGGCGTGCTCGCTCTGCTCTCGCTCGCCGCCTACCTCGGCTACATCGCCCAGACGCTGCCGCCGGGCCTCGCCGTGGTGACGACGCGCTGCGGGGAGTTCAGAGGACGACACGTGAGTTTTAATCCCAACTTCAAATCACAGCGTGCTCACATCTCTGTCCACACTTCATTTTATTGGCTTATTTAATCATAAAAGTTGTAGTCTGACAGAAGACGTACGTGTTACAGAAGTTAAACTCGTGGCTGTCTTCAGCCCTCGTGTCTTAACCCTGAAATCCCCGCGGGCTCGGCTCGGTGTCGCCATGACCTCGATGCTGTTTTGGTCAGTTCTCCACATCTGGTTTCGTTTCCCTCTGGACTTTGGTCATTTCCTCTTGATTTCCGTGCTTCTCCCATTAGCTAGTATCGACATTGTGGCGTAGTATTTACACTTTATGGAGCTTTGCAGTTGTGGAAGTTGGAGGCATTAATGGATCAGAGGAAAGTCCACGATTATCAGCCCAGGATAAAGGTTTGAAGAGGTGACAGGTGCCGTCAGGTCAGAAGTTCTGGACGTCCTGAACACAGCACTGATCGTGCAGAAACTTGAACACATGATGGAAGTCATTTCTGATTTTACTGATCGGCTTCATGAACCTCGTTTCTAACTTCAATAATCAATGAATAGATTACTTGCTAGTTCCTGCCTTCCTCGACAGTGAAGCTTGGTTTAATAGACTGTGTGTGGTTCATCATGTTCACGTCTCCATGTGTGCTTCTAGTTTGAGTTTGCCATCTTGTGGCTGTTCTCAGTAAAGAGACAAAATAATATCTGCGGTTTAAAAAGGTTTTACTCACTGAAGTGAAAGACAAAATGATATAAAACATAAATGAACTAATACGCTGTGATCGTGATCGTCACCTCTGTGAAACAATCAGGAAACGACTTTTAATTTCTTTTATTAGTTTAGACTCAGTCTCAGTTTCAGGCTGTGGAGGTTTGACCGCTCTGAGCATCTGATCAGCTGCGTGCACCTCTTTAAAAAACACAGACTAAGAAGCACTGAAAGCAGGACACAAATGAAAGTAACAAAACAGATAAAACTGTTGAACTATGAATTCAGATGAACTGTTTTAGTGTTTCTACGCTGCGCAGCTCAGAGTTTGAAGTGAGAGTACTTCTTCTTCCTCTGCTGCTGACTGTGAACTGTCCTGAACTCTGTCCACTGACAGCAGGATGTTTGGACGCATCCAATCAGGGTGAAGTTCAGTTTACAGCAGAGAGCCGAGGAGTTTGTTTCAGGCAGTAAACACTGAGCAGCCTGTGAACTTACTGACGCCTCCAAACATCACAAAACAGGAGTGAATATGCACCATGACCAGGCTCGAGTGTTATTTTCATGTTTCAATCTTTCTTTTGCAGAAAAATGGTGCATACTCTTTTAAAGGCATGCGCTACGCCGCTCCGCCCATCGGTAAGTTGCGTTGGGCTCCTCCGGCTGAACCGCCGTGCAGGAATGTGGCGACCGACGCCGGTCGCTTCCGCAACGCGTGTCCTCAGGTTCGACTGCCGCTGAGCTCGGGGAAGATGATCGACCAGGAGGACTGCCTCTTCGTTAACGTGTGGACGCCCACGCTGCAGCCCGACGCCAAGCTGCCCGTCATGGTGTGGATCCACGGAGGGTTCCTGCACACGCTCAGTGGAGGAGAGCCGGGTTACTCGCCCACGGAGAAGCTCGCCGCCGACACAGGACTGGTTTACGTCAGCTTCAACTACAGACTGAACGTCTTCGGCTTCCTGGCGCTGGAGATGCTGAGAGAAGGTTCTCCAAAGAACACCTCAGGTGAGAGTGAGGAGCTGTGTTCAGGTCAGGTGGAGACAGGTAATCTGAATACTGCTGTGGGCGAGAAACCAGGTCAAGAGCAACAGCAACTAACCCTGACCGCCCTGCGAAATGTATTTCAAATTCATCTCATAGTAATATTTGAATTGTTACGACTACAGGGAGGTCACGTACCACCCGTGGTACCCGGGCCATAGTTTGAGAAACAGCAGTCCAGATTTAGTTCAGCCATCATTTCCTGTCTGTGCAAAGTAAAAGTCCATTAATGCTCCGTACACTGGCTGTGTAAACAGTTCTAACAGGACTCTTACTGCTGATGTGTCGTATTGAGTTTGGCTGCAGCTCGAGACTCATTTTCAGGGTCAGCAGTCAGCAGAGATCAAATTAAAGGAGCGGCTCTTTACACGCTCAGTTAAAAACACAAAGTGGGATCAGGAAGTCGAAGACGTCGTTATGGTTGTTTTTAATATCTCACATGGACCTCGCTGCGTTAAGAACGGTCATCTTCCACAAACTGTTCACTCAGCAGACGCTGAAATATTCATGCTGTTGACATCGTGCTGTCCGCTCTCCACCTTCCCATTAACGAGCGAATACTTAATGAATGTTAATGTGAGTCAGATAGATGCAGCTAATCTCTCCTCCGTGTTGATGTTTGTGTTTTCACACGCTGTGGGACACAAATTAGCATCAAGCTGCGTCATTCCTGTTCCGTAACCCGACCACGCTGCCGTGACCTGGATGTGAAGCGACCCGTTAAATGAGAGAGCCTCCCGTGATGGCGTGATGGCACGAGTCCTTTTCATCGCTCGCGCTCACATTTCTAATTCTGACTCCTCTGATCCTGTGGCCCATTTCCTCGCTGCCTCAGCCTGAAAAGAGTTAAATATAGTTCAGGCTGCCAGAATGCTACAGCGAGCCGGCTTCAGGTTCTGACAGGGAAAATGGGACGCCGGAAACGAGGCCACATCAGAGCAGGTCCTCCTTACTAATCGATCCTCCTCCTCCACCACAGGGAACTATGGCTTCATGGACCAGATCCAAGCCCTGAAGTGGGTCCAGATGAACATCCACGTGTTCGGAGGAGATCCTGGGAAAGTCACAATATTTGGAGGTACAACGACACGAAAAAGAAAGTGTTGATCTAACTGATTCGACTGGACGTCCAACACAGAGCAGACCCAGCCGACAGGAAGTCAGACAGAAGTGGCATAGAGAATCTGGCAGATTTTCAAAATAAAACACCCTCCAGATTGTAAAAGACAGACATCAGTCATCCAGGTCGTCGTTCTGCAGTTTCAGAGTTCACTCTTAGTATTTGTAGAAGCACAGAGAGTTTCTATCCTCACTAATTCTGTGTAGATCTTACACCAGAAAGCATTTCACAATTGGACCGGTTCAGAACAGGTGATAGTGTGATAATGGTTCACTTCCTGAGCCATCAGCTGCTGAACAGGTGAAAGAAAAAACTGCTCAGTCCTCCAGTCAAACTCTCTCCAAGAGGCCGATGTCTTAACTCCTCAGAGCCCGTTATAAAACCATGAGTGCCGTTAATAGAAGCTTTTGTCTCTTATAGCTAACCTCTGATTTGTTTGGATAAAGTCGGGTCGGGTCAGAACCGTCTCAGAACCTTTATTTCATCGAGCAAACACGATGGCCCTGTGACCGTCAGTGCAGTCTTGGCGACCCGTAGTCGGGTCAGGATCTTCTGATACAGACGAAATGAATAACCGGGTCGATCGATAGTGACGGCCTGCTGACCTGCTGTCTTTCTGTCCAAGGTGGGACCTCCGTGTGGACGCTGATGACGTCTCCGCTGGCGAAGGGTTTGTTCTGGGCGGCGGTGGACATGAGCGGCTCGTACGTCTCCAACACGACGCTGGAACAGGCCGAGTCCGACAACCGGAACCTGGAGTTCCTGAAGAAGACGGGCTGCAGAGACGCGGCCTGCCTCAGACGCCTGCCTGTCAGGCAGATCTTACAAGTAGGACATGACGACACGGCCCTGTCCTCCGCGGCAGAGTCGTGATTGTCTTGAATGCTCTCTTTAATATTTGAGGTTCATGAAGCAATAAAAGATTTTAATAATTTGATGGATTATAACGTCCCGTCCAGGTATATGAGCACCTGAGTTTACTGCCATCGTTAATGAAGAAAATGGAGATTAAATTTAATGAAAAACTTTAATTCAGAGGCTGAAATCTGCCGTCGTAACTTCATTAGATGAAATAAAAGATTCTCTGCAGAGAAGAAGAAGACTCACTGAACCTCAGGATGAATTATGAATAATAGATTTTATGAAATGAAAAAACATACAAGCTCCGTGAATCAGTAAAAAAAGTCGTCACACCGTTATCTTTTTAAAATGTCACGTTACCCAGTGTGACTCACAGAGCACTAAGACTGTCTAAAACCTGGACGTAGTCTCTGTGACGTCCCCGCAGACTGTCTAAACCCTGGACGTAGTCTCTGAGACATCCCCGCAGACTGTCTAAACCCTGGACGTAGTCTCTGTGACGTCCCCGCAGACTGTCTAAAACCTGGACGTAGTCTCTGTGACGTCCCCGCAGACTGTCTAAAACCTGGACGTAGTCTCTGAGACATCCCCGCAGACTGTCTAAACCCTGGACGTAGTCTCTGTGACGTCCTGCAGACTGTCTAAAACCTGGACGTAGTCTCTGTGACGTCCCCGCAGACTGTCTAAACCCTGGACGTATTCTCTGAGACGTCCCCGCAGACTGTCTAAACCCTGGACGTAGTCTCTGAGACGTCTCCCCCTCGTTCTCTCCTCTGCAGGCCGTCCCGTGGCAGCAGTTCCCGTCCTGGGCAGCAGCTGAGGTGATGGACCTCCCTGTTAAAGGTCGCTTCATCGGCCCGATGGCGGTGGTGGACGGATACGTCCTGGAAGCTCCACCTTTGGAGGTGTGGGAGAAGAAAGGAGGCCACAGTGACGTCCCTTTCGTCATCGGGACGATGGAGCAGGAGGTGGACTTCAGGTGAGAGCTCACCTGGTTCAGGTTCATCACTGTCAGCTCAAGTTTGTGTACTGAAGTGTGCCGTTTCCTCTGCAGGCCGGCAGCTGAGAACATCTCCATGTGGCTCTGGGAGGACTACAGGTGGTTTGTAAATGGTAACTATGGAAACATTTTATAATTTGGACTGTCGACGATGAGAATGTGTCAACTTCATTATATCTGAGTCAATCTGCCGTCACGTCTCCTCTGCTCAGAAAAACTCAAGTCCTTCAGCGGGAATCTCTCCTCAGCGGCGTTGGCCTTGTATCCGAGCTCCGCCCCTTGCCCCACCACAGTCCGCTGTCCGGAGAGAGCCTACACCACCATGGTGTCTGACATCAGGGTCACCTGTCCCAACAACGACCTGGCCCTGAGGGCGGCAGGTAAACTCACAGAACTCACCTGCAGCGTCTGGGTTTATTACTGAACACTGAACCGTCGTTTCATTCAGAAGAACAAACCTGCGTCCTCTTCCTGCGCTCGGCTCCTCCGTGAGTCTGCAGTATAATTGAGCTTCGCTTCGTGCCTGTGGGGCTCGTTAAGCTCGCTCTGCACAAACTGACATTTAGCTGTTTTGAGAGGAAGCTGCAGTGCATCCTGGGTGATTTCTGCACAGTTCATTGGGTTTTTTATGTTACTCAGCCTGTTTTTGTTTCTTTGAGGCTCACAGAAAAAGAGAAACTGCAGGACTGGAAGATTCAGTAACATAAAGGCTGCTGATGTTCATGGAAAGATCCAAACAGCAGCTTCTTCTTCTGTGGTGCCAAACACATCATGAACACTCTGTGGTTTATTTATTCTCCACTAAAGCATCAAAACCTTGAAAACTGTCTCTAAAACAAGTCTTAAATTTCAGGTTGTAGTCACAGAGACTACGTCCAGGTTTTAGACAGTCTGCGGGGACGTCTCAGAGACTACGTCCAGGTTTTAGACAGTCTGTGGGGACGTCTCAGAGACTACGTCCAGGTTTTAGACGGTCTGCAGGGACGTCACAGAGACTACGTCCAGGTTTTAGACAGTCTGCGGGGACGTCTCAGAGACTACGTCCAGGTTTTAGACAGTCTGCGGGGACGTCACAGAGACTACGTCCAGGTTTTAGACAGTCTGCGGGGACGTCACAGAGACTACGTCCAGGTTTTAGACAGTCTGCGGGGACGTCACAGAGACTACGTCCAGGTTTTAGACAGTCTGCGGGGACGTCACAGAGACTACGTTCAGGTTTTAGACGGTCTGCGGAGACGTCACAGAGACTACGTCCAGGTTTTAGACGGTCTGCGGGGACGTCACAGAGACTACGTCCAGGTTTTAGACAGTCTGCGGGGACGTCACAGAGACTACGTCCAGGTTTTAGACAGTCTGTAGGACGCCACAGAGACTACGTCCAGGTTTTAGACAGTCTGCGGGGACGTCACAGAGACTACGTCCAGGTTTTAGACAGTCTGCGGGGACGTCACAGAGACTACGTCCAGGTTTTAGACAGTCTGCGGGGACGTCACAGAGACTACGTTCAGGTTTTAGACAGTCTGCGGAGACGTCACAGAGACTACGTCCAGGTTTTAGACGGTCTGCGGGGACGTCACAGAGACTACGTCCAGGTTTTAGACAGTCTGCGGGGACGTCACAGAGACTACGTCCAGGTTTTAGACAGTCTGCAGGGACGTCACAGAGACTACGTCCAGGTTTTAGACAGTCTGCAGGGACGTCACAGAGACTACGTCCAGGTTTTAGACAGTCTGCAGGGACGTCACAGAGACTACGTCCAGGTTTTAGACGGTCTGCAGAGACTACACCCCGACCGTTCTGCAGTGCACTCAGAGTGTCCATGCAGTCGCCTCCCACAGTTAGCGCTTCACATTCTTTCCTCTTCCGTCTGCAGACGCCCTGAACAGTCCCGTGTATCGATACGTGGTCACGCACACGCCGTCACGACCCGTCAACACGTCCAGCAGTCTGCTGCCGTTCGACAGCCGCTTCGCCTTTCACCGCCTCGACGCCATGTCTTTCTTCGGAGCGCTGGAGTCCGTCCTCGGGAAGCCGCCCTCTGACACCGACAGGAAGTTCCAGGATCTGATCAGACGGCACCTCGTCAACTTCGCCACAACAGGTGACGGCGATGCTTCCTGACAGTGTTTGCTTCTCTGCACAGGTGGATGACACTCCTCCTCTGTCTTACAGGTAAGATGGCAGATGAATGGCCAACGTACCCAGCAGCCACCGCTCTCCTGTCCGACAGCCTGACGACAGCGGAGAGCTACTCGGCTGAGAAGTGTCGGCTGTGGAAGGAGAACGGGCTTTTCGCCTACGCCTGGACGAACTGACCACGGCACAGAGGTGATGTCACATCCTGCAGCAGCCAGTTAACAACTGAAGTAAACTTTGTATTGCTGTGAAGTCAGATCTGTGTTTACAGTCAGCAGCTTGATCTTAAAAACAGAAGGAAACTGAATCACGAGTTCTTTTCATTTGAAAAACAGAACTTCCTCTTTAATTGATGCCAAATGTTTCAAATCAAACTCTGGTCAGCTTCAGACGACTGGAGGAAGTGAAAAGTGTTTTTTGACCCTTAAACTGACTCTGTGATCAGAGATGTTCAGGTCAGTGTGAAGAGTGAAGAGTGAGGGAAGCTACCGTCCAAAATATCTAAGAGAATCTGTCTTTGACCCGCCGATGAAGAAACTTTGAAAAGTTGATGAGTTCAGACGGCGGCTCGGCTTCAGGGATTCACAAACTTTCTAATGTCAGGAACCTTTAAGAATATTACAGACCAGCCTGTTAGTACGATCAACACAGCAGGCCGCCTTGTATTAAATCAACTTCATGTCTGATTTGTTGCCTCCAGTCTCAGAGACTGCTGAGCCTGGTTACATCGCCCGCCCGCCCCGCTCTGGTTCTGACCCGACACTGGCTCCACTCCCCGTCACCTTCTTCTTCACTGCAGAGACAATCATGTAAATACATTAACCTTCACGTCACTCCTCATTTATCCGCCTTCACGCTTCAGCATCATCGACGCGCTGCCGTCACTTCCTGTGGAGCTCTGAAAGGAATCGGACTCGCGTGTCGGTGAACACGCGACACTCCGAATTCAGGGGACGCTTGATTTATGAACCTGTGGAGTCCTGCTGTTTGCACTGATTCTTAACCACGAAGCTCGGCCACAAAGTGTTTTATGACACGTGTGTTTTATGACACGTGTGTATAGGTTTGTTTGTTTGTTTGTTTGTTGACACTCTGTCTGTCTTTGTAAACAGTAATTAAGCTTCATTTGTATGAATTCATTTGTACGTTGTCGCTCGTACACTCAATAAAGTTTCACCACATGAATGATTCGTTCCACGTCGCTCTCCTTCACTCTCATTAACAGACGTTGTCTCATGAGCAGCATGTTGTGTGTGACACTGGTTCGATGGTACATGAAACACTTTTTAATTGAATAAATGAATTTAGGAGTCAATAATTAGTTTGAAACTCGCTGAAGTTCATTTAAGATGAATTTCATGCTGTAACTGTCCGTGTGGAGCTGCATGTTGGAGCCTGTGTTGACCTCTGACCTCTCAGAAGATGGATGATGTTATTTACAGACACTGAGGACAAACTGCAGTAACACTGGCGGGTCTGAACTCTAGCGCCCTCATCAGGTCAGACCAGGAGCTGTCTGTGGTCTGTCTGCAGTCTCGTGTGTGTGCAGCAGATGGCGGCAGTACAGAGCCGTGCTCCGTGTCTGTCCCGGAGGTTCTGTGTCTTTAAGGCCGGGACTCGCTGCTCGCTCTCGGCTGTCTGCTGCCACGCTGCGGCGCCTGCTCAGTGCGCCTCCGCCGCTGCCTGCTCGGATCCTGGACCAGGAGCTCCTCTGCTGTCCGTTACGTCTGCTGCACCCTGTCTGCGTGTGTGTGCGTGTGCGTGTGTGCGTGTCTGCTGGTGTAACCTATGGATTGACGGAGGCAGCCTTTTGTTGTCAGCCCGGTGGTTTGTCCTGCTGGAGCTGCACTTTCCCCGGAGAATGCCCAGAGGAGCCGGAGCTGTGTCCCTGCACGGATAGCGCAGAATACACCCGAGAATCACGGTAAATCCTCCGTTATTCGCCCGTTTTTATGCGTTTTCCCGCTTTTGTTTATTCTCACTAGAATAAAAATGATGTCGCGCGAGGCTGCAGCGCCGCACGTCACGCATCAGCCCGCAGGATGCGCGTTTGTTTACCGCCAGAAAAAAAGACTGAGCTGTCAATCAGATCCAGATGTGACTGAAATGTCTCAGACTGGATCAGCATCCTTCAGCACGGCCCGGCCCGGCACAGCTCGGCCCTGTGAGGGGAGCGTGAAGGCAGCAGCGGCGTTCAGGCCTGCTGGGAGTCCGCAGCTGCTGCAGAGACTGAAGTTGTTGAACAGTGTTTGTAATGAGGGAAATGAAACGAACAGAGACTCTGAGGCTGTTTGTGCAGGTGAGCTCAGACTTTAACTTAAAGCAGGTCAGGATGGACTGAAAGGCCTCACAGCTGCTGCACTGATTCAGAATCTAACTGATTAATCATCAAGATGATTTCAGATCAACAGTGAATATTCTCTGCTTTCTTCTCCCATCAGCCAGAACATTATGACCACCTGCCAGCCTGGTGCCGGTCCAAACCGGCCCTGAGCGTTCACCCCACGGCCGTGCTGCAGGTCCACCACGTGTTCTGGTTCTAATGCATCATCTCTGAGGACAAAGTGTCCACACACTGACACTTCACCTGTCAGAGGTCTGAGTGTTGTGGCTAAGCGGCCGAAGACATTTCAGGACGTCACGTAGGAAGACGTCAGTAATCAATAATCAGTGTTCCTGAGCTCTGTTGGACCCGGTCAGTCCTTCTTATTCATCCATAATGTGCTCAGCTGATTTGTTTTTTATTAATTCATCATAAAACAGGAAGAAATGAAGATCATGTTCCACACGTGACGTCTCAGATCTCCAGCCAACAGTCAGACTGTTAGAGGAGAACATGAGACCATAATTAAATCTGAATAACTGGAGCAGTGAAGCTGTTTCTGGTTGGATCCTCGAGTCGTCCAGGAAGGTCCAAGTGAAGTGGTGACATGTGACGCTCTGTTTAATATTATTTACAGACTCAGCAGTTCAAACCATGAGAAGGACAAACGTCCTTTAAGAAGCCTCGAGCAGCAGATCCTGGATCATGGTGGATCTGCAGAGACAAAGAGGGACAGAAACTCATATCGATGTGTAGAGACTGTCAGCTTTCATGTAGCAGGATTAGCCTGATTAGCTCGGTTAGCGTCCTCCATGTGGTTTAACGTGAAGCTCAGCTTTGTCTTCTTCCAACATTTCTATCTTGAAATCAGAAAGGTTGAAAACAAAGAAGCGTTTCCCGTTTTCCACCACAACAAACGTCTGAACCGAGTCCAAACCCCAAATCCCAAGTCTGTTCCATGAGGTTCTGACTCTGCTCCAGTTTTAGGGACATTTAGTTCACGTATAAAGGACCCAGTGTGCTCAGGACTCGGTCCGGCAGTCAGGTAGAGTTAAGAGCTGCCGTCCAGTCTCTCTGCTCTCCCCCAGTTTGGGCCTCCACCCTTCTTACTGGGACTCCTGCCAGAGCTTCTCTGTGATTTAGAGTGCTGACCACATGCAGCCGCTGCCATATGCTTCAGATGACAGCTCATATTTAAAGCTTCTGTAAGCTTTAACCTTTCTACATGAACCTCAGCCGGACCTCAGCCGATCTCAAAATAGATTCCACTTTTTAAATTCGTTCTCCTCCGAATTACGATGCATCAAATCAGAAAACAGAACTGGTGAGTCGAGTGTCGAGTATCTGTGTGAAAAATGTCAAGATCCAAATGTTTGAGGTCTGCAGTGACCCGACATGTTTACAGAGGCTGTGTGCTTCCAGCTTCAAGTGGAAAAAGGCTCTGAAATACAGGAGCACTCCGACCACGACGGGACAGTAAAACTCTCCAAAAGACCAAATTCTTTCAAGGTTAGCGGCTCCAAGAGGGAGATTAATGACTGCCTGCTAGAAAAACACTGATGATCCGGCATCATTACCTCATTAGAGCTGCACGGCGAGGGCCGGGTCTCTTTAGAAAATGACCTACAGTGAGAGTTCTGTGTGCAGGACGTGAGCGAGCTCTGTAAACACGATGCAGCTGATGACTTCTCTGCATTTACTTACAGTCCAGGCGGGTCATGTGACCTTCAAATGTTTTGGTGCACTGAACGAACCCGTGTTTGACTTCAGCGACACAGACACAGAGACAGACACAGACACAGAGACAGACACAGAGACAGACACAGACACAGACACAGACACAGAGACAGACACAGAGACAGACACAGACACAGAGACAGAGACAGACACAGAGACAGACACAGAGACAGAGACAGACACAGAGACAGACACAGAGACAGAGACAGACACAGACACAGCTGTATCATTTTGTTCACTGAAAAAAATTAAAACAAAAAACGTAAATGAACCGAACGCGGCGTCTAACAGCAGACGACGAGCTGGTTTTCTTGCTGGGTTTGGCTCCTGGCATGTTATTCTCTCTCTGTTGGTGTCAGAGACTGTGCTCGGACCTGGTCCGGTCTGCCTGGTTCTGTTCCCTGCTAACGGCATATTCAATTATTCAATTAGCAGAAGTTAATTCATGGTTAGCTACTTTAGCGAGTGGTTAGACTACAGCTATCAGAGAGTTGGATCAAATATATAAAGTTATATAAAGTTCTGCAGTTTTGTACAGTCACCAGTGAGGCCCAGTCACTTTGTGTGTCAGCTGTTTGTTCCTGCTTTGGGAATATCAGACTTTCATTGTGTAATCCAGCTTTAGAGATATTCCTAATCCAGATGGTTTGCGTGTCTGGGTCCGTCCACAGATGAAGCATTAATAATCTTTGTTTGTTTGGGGATGACGTGTTTTAAACTGTCAGCCTTCAGTTCATGGAAAGTTTCTCTGTAAATTAAAGGAGAAGTACGACTGGACGATCATTAGAGGGCTGCTGGTAACTGACAACACAAACTGTGTTTCCTGCCACAGCACCTTAGTGTTGGTGTGATATCACGTAGGAGGCTGGTGGGTGGTGTTGTAATCCTGAACTTCATATGAACGCTGTCAGATTGATTCTTCCCAGGGGGCTTATATTACTGCAGCCTTCAGCTCACACACCGCTCTGCAGTTCAACTCTCTCGTATTACCCATCTCCGGCCGTCTGATGGATAAACCTGCAGCACGCTGCCCACTCATGGACCGGTTCTGGATCCACGTCTCAAATGTTACTGGGCGACATTTCAAAGATGAAGACCAAACTAGTCAGAGCTTCTGTGGGTGGAAATAATGTTTTGGTTTCACCAGTTTTCTTTCAGAGTCAAAGTTTTGGACATCTTAGGTATATCATTAGTTACAATTCAGTAATTATGTTGGTGGACCCAAATAACTGCCGCGTCATGACTAACGGGCCTGCGACATGCTAGAAACACCAAAGCTTTACGTTCTGACCATCATCTCAGCCTCCATGTATTTAGTCACAGTTTATTTCCTCTGGAGTTTTTTCACTGTAGCATCAAGCTTACGTTGAAATCTCACCAGGCTGCTGGAAGACGGCGGGCTGCTCCCTCTGGGTTTGGAGTGTCATCAGTATCTCTGGGTCTTGTTTACAAGTGATGGCAGCCGGCGGGCTGCTGCAGCATCAGCAGTATTGCAGACATTGTACTGGACTGTTGTCCTGTAGCTCTCGATCTTCCAGTCCATCTACGTTACAGCCCTCACCCATGGCCATGATCTCTGCGTGGTGACTGATATCTTGCATTTTAATCAGAGTGAGAAATGTATGATGAATATATGATGAAGTCATTACAAACAAAATGTGTTTGTCTCACGGCGCTGTCAGCTCATGCGTTGGTTTGGAGGCCAGCCGCCGCCCACATCGATCAGCTGTGCTCTTGTTGTTGTTCTTCAGCTCATGTCGTCCTGGTTTTCTCTCTGCAGGTGTTGACATGAAGAAAGACATTGAGACTCTAATAGCAGAGGAACGCGCTGACATCATCTTGAAATATGCTACGGTGAGTTTGAGTCTTTCATTTGGTCCAGATGGGTCAGACCTCGACTGTATTCACTGTGTGCAGCTACATCATCTGTGTGTGATTGTTCTGTAGGACGGAGAGTTCACACGTGGTTGATTTTGTGGTTAAAGAAACCAACAGGCGCACCGAGAAGGACGAGAGCGTGAATCCAAATGTGTGTTTGTGTGGTTTGTGTGCACATTTCTGCATGTGAGGAGCACAATGCTGTGTGTGGGTGGATGCGAGTACGCTGCTGCCAACGTGCATTAATAACACGTTGTGTAATAACAGGTTTGTGGCTGTGGTTTGATGTGATTGGACAATGATGAGCCGATTAAATCCAACTGAAACTGAAACTAACATTAAAACCTGGCACGAAAAGACTCAGTTAATAACTCAAACTAAGTGGAGACGATGAAGTCTGACTCTTTTCCTTTCAGTGTTAGTCCTGAGTCAGAGATCAATGAGTTGTTGATACTCTGAGCCAATGAGAACCAAAAGCACCTCCCTGTTTTAGATGGTTGAGTTAATCACAGATTACATTCATGTAACGCTTCGTCTTGATACCCAAAGAGCTTCACAGTGAAGTTGAGTGACTCGTCTCAACCACCACCAATGTTCATCCACCTGGGTGATGATGATGGAGGTGGTCAGATGGAGAGAGCGAGGTTGGAGAGGAACCCAAGGATCCCCGGGCTCTTAGCGATGCCATGGCATCTTTATGGACCACGCTGACCTCGGAAGGATCCAGAGGACGGTGTCTTCCCCAGCACAGCGCCCCCAATGGGGCTTTGTGATTTATTAAACTGCAAACCAACACTTGGGAGCAATCCCCATCCAAGTGGTATCCAAGGACACACCTGCGTATCATCAGTCATTCAGCAGAAACAAGGCACATTTACTGAACAACAAGCTGGAAGTGCTGATGCAGAGTTGAGCGGTGGGGAATGGAGACGGTGGCAGCCAGAGGTTAAATTTAGCTCAGCAGCTCGGAGCAGAGGGCGGATGGGGCGATGGTTGTAGATGAGGGTGGGGGTTGCTCTGTCTAGCCATAGCAACAGCTGTGACACACTGTGCAATGATTGACTTGACAGCGAGCGCCGGGGGCTGGCTGTGGTGCCGGTCATCGTGATTTCTGTGTCGGGATGCTGGTTTCACGGCAGACAGGAGGACTCTGGGTAGAAGCCTGCACAGATACATGCAGGTCAATGTCCTGCAAGCAGAAAACAATCTCACCTGGCTTCACCTCTGCTGCTCTCTGGTTCCCTCGTGTTCTGTTGGCCAGCAGATCTTCATAATGTTTACTCTGAATCATCTCAGGTGGAACGAATTCAGTGAAAATGGATAAATGACTTCAGTTATTGATGTTGGACCGGACCTTTCATTGACAAATGATTTTATACATTTCATTTGCCAAATAGTGAGTTTGACGTGTTGAGTTTTTTTTTTTACAAACTTGTCAAATCTTCAATGTCGTCCAGAAACATGAAACTTTACAAGAACTTACAAGAGCCAATCACATCATCAACATCAGCATCAAGTCTCTGTGATTTACTGCTGACAACTGTAGCTGCTGTTAGCTAATGTTAGCTCTGTTAGCTCAGTCTGTTAGCCAATGTTAGCTACTGTTAGCTCTGTTAGCTACTGTTAGCTCAGTCTGTTAGCTGCTGTTAGCTCATGTTAGCTCTGTTTGTTAGCTGCTGTTAGCTAATGTTAGCTCAGTTTGTTAGCTGCTGTTAGCTCAGTTTGTTAGCTAATGTTAGCAAAGTTTGTTAGCTACTGTTAGCTCATGTTAGCTCAGTTTGTTTGCTACTGTTAGCTAATGTTAGCTCAGTTTGTTAGCTGCTGTTAGCTCATGTTAGCTCAGTTTGTTAGCTACTGTTAGCTGATGTTAGCTCAGTTTGTTAGCTACTGTTAGCTCAGTTTGTTAGCTGGGCTGCCTGCACTGTGAGCTCAGAGCAGCGGGTGGAGTGGTTAGTGTTTGTACCGCAGGAGTTCTGGACGTTTCAGGAGATGTTCAGGTCCAGCAGTCAGCAGCTTCTATGGACATGATGGCAGAGGAGCAGAGGAGTGAAGAGGACGCTGACGGAGGAAGCTAAGAAGAGAAAAGGAGAGAGTGAGCGAGCAAGAAGCCGCCGGACAAGAGTAATCTGGGACTGACTTTTAGTGGTGGTGAGAGCTTGGTGAAATAAAAGGCTGAAAGACAGACGCCGAGCTGGCTGACTGCTGCTGGACTAGTCAGTAAGATTAGCTGCTGCTTGTCTCTGGCAAAACGCTGATTTATACGAGATGTTCTTTAATTAGAACAGAGGATCACGAGTTATATTTTGAATTGAGTTGCACTGAACTGAGAGATGCTGCTCTCCTTCTGTAACGCTCTCCCGCCGTGATGAAGTATTTTTAGCCCTCTCACATTCATGACGCTGACATCACTCGCGGTGCCTCGGGGGCTCAGAGTGCCGACTCAACCGCAAAGAAGCGGCACAGCTTCTGTGAGCACATGCCTGACCCTCGCTGGGAGCAGGAGGCTGATTGGCCACCGTCCAGCCAACCACGCAAGCATTGTTGTTATTCAGAGCGAGGAGCGAGAAGCCTCTCCGGTAGGCTGTCGGAGGATTAGCTTCCCTCTGTTATGTCAACACGGGGACCAGATTGTAGCCTAAATGATTTTCCCTGATACAAACATTACTCCCTACAGTTTGTGCTGCTTGATGCAGATTCTGTTGCCTGCAGGGTGTTACTACTACGGCTTCAGTCTGACTTATTAAGTCTGTTTGTTGTTGAAACCTTTTAGTGCAGACTGTATTTAAAGGATCAAGATGCTTTTTCATTGTTGCTTCCTGGTTATGGCTGTTGGCCTTCACTCATTACCCGAGGCTGCCTGAGCAAGCTGCAAACTGCATGTTCTCTGCAGGTAAACTAAAGCAGCTCTGACTGATATGTTTGTGTTTGAGGTGGGTGTCAGTCCTTTGAACACATGCTGTATATTTTATATTGTGTGACAGTACAAAGGTGAGTTTGTGTGTTTGTGTGTTCAGGGCAGGCAGGCGGCGTGGAGATCGACCCCTGGGAAGATGCCGACTACAACATCTACAAAGTCATCGACCGCTTCGGCTTCATGCAGTAAGTCCGTCCTGTTTGTTGGTGGACGCGTGCAGAGACTTCCGTCTGTTTCTGACCCGACTGTTTGTTTTCTGTGTGTTTCCCTCCAGCGAGGAAGCTGCCGGCGCCGACGGCTCACGAGGAAAAGGTAAAGACGAGATGTGACGAGATGCGAGTGGACTGAGGTTCTCAGTCGTGTTTTGCTCACCAGCTTCTGTTTCCCTCGCAGCGAAAGCAGCTGGAGATAGAGCGAGCAGAGAAGTGGCTGAAGATGGTGAAGAAGTGGGATAAATACAAGAACAGCGACAGAGTGAGTTACGGCCCACACATTCCAGATCTGGCTCCAATAGAAGCGTCTTCATGTTTTCATTTAAAATGACTTCACTGCTGAAGAGTTCAGACGATCGCTGACAAGTATGTGAAAATGGTTTCTCTGTGGTCAGGCTGTGAGGTCACAGGATGAATCACTGTCAGTGCCGAGCCCAACAATACTTTATTGTAGCAACACGCTGAATTCCTTCAGTACATGCACAGTCACTCTGAATAACGATCAGAGCTTCACGTAAGCCCCAAAATATGAGTCCAACTCTGCGATAATTGGAGGGGAAAACTCAGACATTTTATAATGATTATCTGACTCTTTACAGCTCCACCAACAGCTTTTAATATCAACCTCACTGCAGGTCCTGAAGACTGCAAATGAGCTGAAACATGTGAAGCTTCAATGCAGCGTTATTATGCTGAGCAGCACCTGACTCACATACAAACCTGCTGATTCTGTTTCATGTGAAAACTTTCTCTTTGTTCCTGTGAATGTTGTCGTAGGCGAACTGTAGGCGGTCGAACTTTTCCGGTGACTCACGCTCTTTAAAAAAACCTTCACCCACTGTTTATCTCCTCTCTCCTGCGCTCTGCTGTCAGATGGTGAAACGGGTCTACAAGGGCATTCCCCTGCAGCTCAGAGGCCGGGCCTGGGCACTGATGCTGGACGTGGAGAAGACCAAGAAGGAGAACGAGGGCAAATATGAGGTGTGCACTCAGAATGTCATCCAGCCTGCAGAAGGCGCCGTGCATGGCCTGTCAGTATCATCGTTGTCATAGTATTGGGCAGGACCTTAACTAAACTGCAGAGGACTCACCTATGCTAAGCTAGGCTAAACATGCCCCTGTTCAGTAAACTGTTTAAATATAACAGGATGGAAGTTAGCTCCACCTCTGCATGGACGAGCGTCTGCAGGTTTTTTAAGCCGCTCTGAGGAGCTCCTTCAGGACTCCTTCAGGACGTTCTCCTTCAGACGTTCTCCTTCAGGACGTTCTCCTTCAGGCGTTTCTCCTTCAGGACGTTCTCCTTCAGGACTCCTAGATCAGAAAGTACGAGTGTGGTTTCCATCTCGTGCTCCACATTTTCTCCAGCACTTGTCTGAACTGGTCCAGTTTGCTGTTATCTGCAGGGTCCAGAAGTATCATTAGAACTTTCCATCTGAACTTCCTGCAAGTATCTACTGATCGATCTGTGTTGGCCATCAGGATGAAGTTAGTGAAGTTATTAAAATATTTAACACGTCTCTGTCTGTTATCGGACCGGTCCTCTTTGTTTCAGAGGATGAAGGAGCAGGCCCGGCGGTACTCCTCTGAGATCAAGCAGATCGACCTGGACATCAACAGAACCTTTCGAGACCACATCATGTTCATGGATCGCTTCGGAGTGAAGTAAGTCTGGCCCTGTTTTCAGTCCGATTCAGCATCTGTGATTGATTTTCACCCCCCTGAAAAGTTCTGACTCACTTCACTGAACACATTTTTCCTCTTCGACTGCTCGGCTTCACTTCAGGTCAGAGAGAGACGACGTTTGGACCGACAGCGCCGGCGTTCATGTGCTGTTTTTATATCATCGTTTGTTTCACTAGATTTCATGTTAAAAACTCAAAGTGTGGTTCTGTGACCTCACTGCGAACTCTGCCAAGTGTCAGAGAGGCGGGTCCGCTGTGGACCGGGTGGCGCTTGGTTCTGTGGAACCCGATCCCGTCACAGAGTGATGTCACCGACAGTTTAATAGAGCACAGGCCTGGAAAGTCTGCAGCAGCACAACTTACAGTGTCAATGTTTAATATGAGCTGAGAGAGAGACAGACAAGGAAGGAAGGAGAGAAGGAGAGGAGAGAAGGAAAGAAGGAACAAAGCTGTCCGTGTTTCTGTTCTGTGTGATCCGGTCCAGTTTTAACAGAAACACTGAGCACCTCGTGACTCACATCATGTTAATCATTCCCTTCTCCCTCATCTTGTTTCCTACCTTCCTCTCTTCTCCAATCT
>CM024795.1:1219383-1327958 GCA_014281875.1 Nibea albiflora | reverse complement strand
CCTTGACAGGGAGGTGCAGCCGTTTGTCTCGATTCCAGCCGTCCAATCAGATTCAGACTTTTCAACATTTGGATGAAAAATAAATCAAAACATTACGAAGAAATTTGTTGTTTAAGACAAACTGTGTCAGACTTGGAGAAGCTGTTAGTCTGAACTTCCTGTTGTTGTTGTTCAGACTTCCTGTCCGTGGCTCGCAGCTGCCATTGGTTCATACTGAAGATGGAAAGCTGAAAAATCACGTCACAAATATGTCGAGTCATGTTTGCAAACACGCGTCTCGATCAGCAGACGTTTGTTTCACAGACTCGTCCAATCAAAACGCAGAAGACGCCCACGTTTTTTTCTTTTCATAGAAACTTTGTCAGCATTGAAACATTTAAAATTCAGATTTTTATACATTTTGTATGAATGTCGATATTAACACCAGCATTGATGTTTCATCACAGCACAGTCGTATAATCGAGTTCAGGTCAATTTGATTTCCTAAATCTTCAGATCATAACAGACGTTATGACTCTTTCCACTCAGAGCAGGTCTACACTGAGCTCACCTGGAGGAGAACCTGGATCACGGTGGACGGACATCTGTCGAGACCGTCTGAGACAAAGATGAATAGCAGCAATAATAATAACACGATTCATGGTAGTGATAATAATCCTAACAGTTTTTGTAGTGGACGTCATCAGGACGACAGCAGCAGGAGAACCTGACGAGACGAGAAAAGAAAAGACATGAACGTGTTCAGAAGGAGAGAAGAGGAGAAGAGCTCAGTGCATCATAGCTGAAGACTCTGACTCCCATCTTACATAAGGAGCCATCAGGAACCTGGAAGAACCATTAGGAACCTTGAAGAACCCTGAGGAACCTTGAAGAACCCTGAGGAACCCTGCAAACGTGGGTGTGATGCCACTTTAATATCTTCGTTGAACAAACTGTTGGAGGCCGTGAGTTTGTTTATTTACAGCAGCTGATTTTTAAAAAATCTTGAAATTCGACAAACGTTGAAGAAATCTCTGCTCAGACGTCCACACAGTCGTTTATGTTTAACCGATGAGATTCAACCAGCTTAACAAAAGTAATACTGCAAAAATCAAAGTATTAAGAGCAATACAGAATCTATGCAGTCAGACGTGGTGAAGACGTACATGTGTTGCACTACATGTTACCGTGTGTGTGTGTGTGTGTTTGGACCACAGACTGCTGGTGACGTCGTTCCATCATCCACAGCCTCACGATTCTCCTGTTTACCGCATGACGTCAGCGTAATATTTGCCGAGTCACCCAGTTTGGATTAAAGTGACATCGTGGCTGTTTTATCAGCTGCTGCACCGCGTCTGCTTTTCTGGCTAACAACCATAACTTCAGCCATAACTGTCGAGCAATAATGTGAAAGTGTTTTATCTTTATTGATTGTGTGTGTTTGGAAACTGTCAGCACAGTTTCTGATTTCTAAGATTTCATCTGAGGGGTTTCATTTTGCTGTTATTGGCTTTTTATTCCGTCTGGACCCGTCACGTGATCACGTACGCTGATGACACGCTCGTTTTATTCTGTAAGTAACTTTATTAAGTCTGTACAGGCCACAGGAAAATACTGCTATGATGCTAATGAGCATCAGACTTTTATCTGTTGATTGATATGCATCATGATGTATTATGTCTGGTTTGATATGCACTGCTCTCCGTTAGGTTTAGTTGCAGAGAGCGTTTCTGTGTTTTAAACATGCGTTTGGTGCTAGCTTGTTAGCAGCGTCTCCATTTACCACCTGATGTTTCCCCACATCAAAGGAAAATTCTGCTTTTTTTAAACAGCCAAAACTCTGAAGGTGTCATCAGGTCGTCGAATGAAGCCAACCTTTCAGTCTTTAGCTGTGTTGGCCCAAATGTTCTAAATAAATACCTCATGTCAACGAATTCTGTTCAAACAGTCCTGAAGACAAAAAAACACACTTAACGCGATCAAACAAAGTTTCATGTGATTCTGGACGATATCAAACCGCCTGGTTACTGGTTACTGTACTAAAAACAGAATTTTCCTTTAAATAAAGAAACAGATTTATATTGAAATCTCATCGTATGAAGATGTTACTGGCCGGCCTGCAGCTGTATCAGCGTGTCAGGCTGTTCATTTTTATTCTTTAAACTGATCCATGATGACTTCTCCTGTTGATACAAAGCAGCGCTGCTGTATCTGAACGTATGAAAAATAAAGCAGAAAAGAAAATGATGGATTTCTTTATTTTGGCCTCATTTCATGCAGCTCAGGCTGTTGTGCTGCTCACTGCTGGTTCGGAGGTTGTGTTCAGTCCCGGGTCCGGCCCAGTATTGATATCCGCCCTCCCTGCCTATAAATCTGAGGACGTGAAGAGCACTCTGCTTCCTGTTTGAGGGAACTTTCCCATCAGCTGCAGTTTCCTCAGTCAGATAAATAGTTTCTGGTTTAAGAAACACTCAGCAGCACTTTAAGTTTTATCTGCTGTGAGTACAAATAAAATTCCACTCACCTCCTTCGTAATGGCTTTGGAGACATAAACATCTGAACATAAAGTATCGGCATGGCCAGAGAGGACGGAAGAGGAGAAGTGAGGCCGGGAAGAAAGAAATAAGATTCGTATCAGCCCCTGAAGTTTGTCAGGTCAGTGCAGGATGCAGACAGAGAGCGAACAGAGCTGATCACTGATCAGGCAGGTAAACACAGAGTAACAGAAAGCTGACTGACTAATCCAACAGAACTCCAACCATCCAAAGTCCAATACAAGAAACAGACTGAAGACAAACGTCAAGATGTCTCAGCGTTTCCTGTCAAAGGTCCAGCTCTGACCTTCTGTTCTGTTTGTTGGTTCACAGGAGTCGAAGACTCGCCTCTGCTGTAGTTTAAATGTGTTCAGGGGTCATTTCTTCATGCCTGCTGTCACCATGACCATAAAACAGATTCAGAAATTAAGTATGAAACAAAAATAAGTCCATGTTGGAGTTACTGGAAGATAAATGAGGCGGCAGCATGCAGTAAAACCAAATGTCCACATGGAGGAGACACAGGACAAAGAAGTCTCCTCCATCTGTGAACGTCTCTGCTTTGTCTGTTCACCTGAGCCAGAGTGTCACCTCCTGATGTTTGTCTGAGGATCTTTGGAGCTGATCAAACCAAGCTGCTGTCCATCAGCTGATTGAAGAATGCAGAAGTTTGTTTGTCGTGTTGGCCAAAGTTCACTCAGAAGAATTAAGCCTGCATGCTGACTGCAGCAGACCTGCCACGCTGAGCTGTCCACCTCTGTGTCTGTCCTGTTTCCTCTTGGTGGCAGACGGCAGTGTTTGTGCAGTCCTGCTCAGACAGTCCTCAGTGTCCACAAAGACGAGTGACAGCTACCGTCTCCGTGACCTGCGGCCTCTGCGGCTGCTCAGGCCATAGAAGACATAGAAGACAAAACATTATACAGCCCCAACAAAGTGAGGACAGACGTCTCACACAGACCGCCCCCCTCCAGATACACCAACACCACCACCACCAACACCACCAACACCAACACCACCAACACCAACACCAACACCAACACCACCACCAACACCACCAACACCACCAACACCACCAACACCACCACCAACACCACCAACACCACCAACACCACCACCAACACCACCAACACCACCAACACCACCACCAACACCACCAACACCACCACCACCAACACCACCACCAACACCACCAACACCACCAACACCAACACCACCACCAACACCACCAACACCACCACCAACACCACCACCAACACCACCAACACCACCAACACCACCACCACCAACACCACCACCAACACCACCAACACCACCAACACCACCAACACCAACACCACCACTAACACCACCAACACCACAACACCAACACCACCAACACCAACACCACCACTAACACCACCAACACCACAACACCACCACCAACACCACCAACACCACCACCACCAACACCAACACCACCAACACCACCACCACCACCACCCGTCAGCCTGAAAATATTGCAGTGTCGTGTCATATCGTACCTGCATGATGTGTTTACAGGCGAGGACAGACGGGAAGTTTCCCACATTAAAAAACGTGCTGAGACGATTGTACTGTCATGGAGACACAGAGTTTTAGATACACATATTCAGGGATGACAAACTTATGGGGACCTACAGAGAGAAGAGGGACTCGTGCTTCTACCCTTATGAGGACATGTCAACTGTCCTCACAATGTGTGGACAGGTGTCACTGGAGACACAGAGCTGCATCAGTCCCTCCTCTTTGTCTTTGATTGTTTCAGACTTCAGACTTCACCGCCTCCGACACGTGACGGAGTCGGTCCGGAAAGTTTGTTAGGAGAAAGTTTAACTGGACTCTGGAGATGAAGCGGCTCTCTTTGCTTGTTAAATAATGAACGACCTTCAGCGCCGCGGTGCCAGACGCTGTTAACAAGAACCCAGGAGTCCATTTATTTCCTGTTTAACTTCTGTGGTTTTGTTTATTTTGAATATTTTAACACTTTAAATTATTAATTTATTAAAAGTTCATTGCTCTTTGTTTAATTTCACATCAGGAATAAAATGATTGTTCTCGCGGAGCAGCAGCTTATTGAACTTTGACCAGCTTCTCTGGAAAACTGATCGAACATTTAGCAAATTCTGATTTTAATGAATTACTTTAAAGCATTCATTCATTTAAAGGTTTGCTGGACATGTGAGCACTGAGATGTTGCAGGTGTGGAGGTGGAAAACGAGCTGGCAGGCGTGTTTCCACCTGAGCTGAGCTGACAGAGAGGATGGAGGAATGTGAATGAGAGAGTGGGTCGAGGAAACGGAGACAAACGGGCTGATTGTTGTGCTCATGCAGACATTCTCCTCTGTACAGAGGAAACATTATTCTTACTGTTGCATTTGCTGCAGGATGTAAAACATGGACTGAATGTGAGCCAGCCGCCTCTAATAGAACTCTGCTGGCAAACTGCCTTTTGCTTTCCTGGCTCATTGTTCGCACCAAACGGTTCACGTTCAGCAGCACTGTTGTTTTCTGTCCTCATCCTGCTTCTCCTCATTAAATCCTGGGAGAGAGACCAGAATCAGAACCACGACGCCGACCAAACGCTGAGCAACACTTTGATTTACACTAAAAGCTCACATCTCTCCTCTTCTTGTTACCTTTTTACCCCTTCGTGCGGCCCTCCGGCTCTAATTACCAGGACGGGACGATGTCCCCGCCCGACCACAGACTGGGATCGACGAGAGGAGGGAAGTCTCTGGGGAGGCGTGTTTGTTAATGAGACGGATTGGACTTGGCAGGCAGCAGAGCCTGGCAGCAAACTGTGGACTGAGAGAGACGGGCGCCCAAATCTGCGAGCGCCACGCACTTAACCAAACAAATCTGGGGCAACAGCAAAGACCTGGACTGTAAATAGCCTGAGAGCCCAGAGGATTATCTGTATTTTCATAGAGTCGGTTTGATCAAACCTCAGTGAAGCGCTGCAAAGGACTGCAGAGGCAGAAACTATCTCAGCGAATAATCAGGAGGAAACTAAACTAACGTGGCCACACCTCAAACTGTGATGTCAGAACAGGTGTCTAATGAGAACACCTGTTGGGATTTCACCGGAAGACAAAGAAACTACACTTCTGCACAAACATAAAGATCAGCTGGGCTGCAGACTCACTGTGACCTCAATTCTGCATCGATCCAGCTGGTCGACGTTCAGATTTTTCCACCCTCACCCTCCTCACAGCTAAAACCACGGACTAATGTCAGTGTCTACCTTCCAGTCTAACACCAGCAGAACCTCTGAACCGGCAGTGTCCAGTCTAACAGTGAACACGGCAACAGAACCTCTGAACCGGCAGTGTCCAGTCTAACAGTGAACACAGCAACAGAACCTCTGAACCAGCAGTGTCCAGTCTAACAGTGAACACAGCAACAGAACCTCTGAACCGGCAGTGTCCAGTCTAACAGTGAACACAGCAACAGAACCTCTGAACCAGCAGTGTCCAGTCTAACAGTGAACACGGCAACAGAACCTCTGAACCGGCAGTGTCCAGTCTAACAGTGAACACACACACACACACACAGCGTCCACTCCTGTCCATGATTTTATCTGCTCAGCGAGGCCACGTCTCCCGTCCGTCTGCCTGCCGTGTCAGAGGCTCCTCAGAGGTTTATCCGAACACCTCGTCTGATAAAATCACATCACGCTTTCTGTCCAATGACTCGCCTGAAACTGCTCCGGGCCATTAGCCGCTCTTCACTGTGTTCTCCACTCAGGTCCTCAAACAGACCTGCTGCCTTGAATCACTTCGTTCAACCGAGATTTTGACATCTTTTATATTTTCATGCGCTCAGATAATCTTGTATTTGAGATTTATTCCCAGTGTGCATGAATAATTTACAGATGAACTAACCGGTGCCGGTCCAGATGAACATGACAAAGTGCTTTTGACAGCACATTTGTAACATCCAATTCCACGAGGGAGAAACAGACGTTTGGAAGCTGCTTGTTGGACATTTTCAGTAAAATATACTGTGATCAGTTTAAAGGCAGCTCGTGGACGTGTAGAGTACAGCGCAAACGCTTTGGCTTCATCAAACACTCACTTCTTTATCCTCTTAATCCTGTCTTCTGCCATTTCCTCCAACTATTTACCATTACATCACCTCCATCCATCCATCCATCCATCCGTCCATCCGTCCATCCATCCATCCATCCATCCGTCCATCCGTCCATCCGTCCATCCATCCATCCATCCATCCATCCATCCGTCCATCCATCCATCCGTCCATCCATCCGTCCATCCATCCATCCATCCATCCATCCGTCCATCCGTCCGTCCATCCGTCCATCCGTCCATCCGTCCATCCATCCATCCATCCGTCCATCCGTCCATCCATCCATCCATCCATCCATCCGTCCGTCCGTCCATCCATCCATCCATCCATCCATCCGTCCATCCGTCCGTCCATCCGTCCATCCGTCCATCCGTCCATCCATCCATCCATCCGTCCATCCGTCCATCCGTCCATCCGTCCATCCATCCATCCATCCATCCGTCCGTCCATCCGTCCATCCATCCATCCATCCATCCGTCCATCCGTCCATCCGTCGTCCGTCCATCCGTCCATCCGTCCATCTGTCCCTTTCCTCTCTCCTTGTCTAAATCAGTGCCAGCAGGACTGATCCTTCCATTACGTGCCCCCTCCCCACATCTTCTCACTTATTTCCCAGGTTCCCCGTCTCTCTGCTGTGTTTTCTCGCGCTCTCCTGTGGTGCGTGCAAAGGCGACAGCCCGGCTTCTGTTCAGCCTCGTTACGTTCAGAAATAACTCCATGTTACTTCACGAGGCTCGAGGCAGAGCTCCACCATGTTCTCACTTTCATCCTCCACGTCGCTTTCCTTCTCTCGCCGTCATTCTCTGGCTCCTCCTTCATGTTTCACGCCTGCTCTGTGCCGACACTCTGCTGCTTCTCGACGTTAAAATCAGCGTCGTAGGTTCACTCAGGAGGAGGTTTAGTGCTGATAACATCATTTATTGTTGACTTGAGTTTATTTGGTGGAAAAGAGACAATCCTGTTCCCATTGACCTCCACTTACTATCCAGCTGTCACATTTTAGTGTATGCACGCTCTGACGTCTGGAAAGTATTCCAGCTCCTCCTGGTGGATATAGAATCCGTCCAGCGAGTTCTGTGTCGGTTTCCTGTCTGGACATGTCATGAAAGCCTCCAAAGAAAGGCGCCCAGGAGGATCCTGATGAGATGTTCAACCACCTCAGCTGGTTCTTTGCGATGTGAAGGAGCAGTGGCTCTACTCTGAGCTCCTCACCCTCTCGCTGAGCTGACCCACAGCTCATGATAGATGACTGCTGGAACACAGACCAAGTCAAGAGATGTTCTTCTTGTCTTGTTTGCTGCTGCACTTCATCCAGCATAGTGTGTGTGGTGGTGTTTAGTATGCACACAGGTGTCTGCAGCAGTGGACGAGCTGAATACAAATATTTATTAATTAAGGGCTAATTTCCCGCTCCATTGATTCCAGCTCCCACATAGCTCTGCTTCTTCTCCTCGGAGGATCAATGAGCGCTCAGACAAACCCCCAAAGTGCATGCGTGCACGTGGACTTCTTTGCACTCCTGATTCTTCTTTAAACTTTCATGAATTTTCAGCAGTGAGCTCCACAAACTCGATGTCAGGGGAGAGAGACGCTGCCCTGAGGTGTAGTCAGAAAGTAAAAACACTCTCACAGTCAATACATGTTTTATCTGCTCGTTTCCAGGTGTGATCAACATCAGCTGAGACAGAAGCATAAATGTCTTGCTTTGTCTCTGCACTCTGAGCACATTTTAACACCACTGACTAACATCCTGACTGATGCTTCAGCTTCACACGTGCAGTCGTGGTTTTCTGCTGTCAGCTCAGGTGACACAGCTGAAGCTGGTAATCAACATAAAAGAAGAACTTTCAGTGACTGAAAGTCGAAGCGTCCTCTTCACGGTCTCCTCCTCTGCCGTTATGTCCGTAGAAGCTGCTGCCTGCTGGGCCTGAACACCTCCTCCTCTCCCCGGTGGTCTCAGATGCTCTGAGCTAAGTCAAACTGAGTTTTGGTTTCATGTCCACGTGTGGACGTTCACGTTCTCTACAGCAAGTCACCAAATGTGAGCGACACATCGAACATGAAGCTACCAACGGCCTCATAGTTCGCAGCATGTTCGTGAGCTCTCAAGTCTTTCAGGAGTGTTTATCGTCCATCACGAAGTGAAGCTTCACCTTACTTTGTGCTTCACACTGCAAGTGTGTGTGTGTTGTGTGTGTGTGTGTGTGTGTGTGTGGATTGAATTTCTTTATTCATGCTGTTAGAAAGTGCATGGTGTTTACAGCGAGATAACCTTGACAGCTATAAAATCCATCATATTTTATTATTTCAGCAGCGTTGTGTGTGCAGCCTGATAAGAACCTTTATTTGGGATCAATCTGAGCAGCACAAAGCTACTTTAAACTCCAGGAAGCCGGATAAACACCTTAGAAGATGGTAAAAGTGTTGATAAGCTCGGCGGGTTTCTCTCAGTAGAACGCTGTTTTCCTGTTATCAGCGAGGAAATATAGAAGATAACACGACATGAAGAAAAGTAACTACAGCTCAGATTCCTCAACGCTGATCACATCATGGTCCGACGGCTCGTCTGTCCCCAGAGGGAAAAATCCTGTTATGAGCTCAGTGACAGACGGATGAAAGAGTTAAAGCAGACTGACACTCACCATCAGATCATCAGGGCTCTGATTGAGTTACCCAGCATGTATTAGTCTCAGGGATAAATGTGAGAAATGTGTTCAGGGGCTGACACTGTGGTCAGATCACACATGGTTAATGTGCAGAATGTTTTGGTTCCTGGAAGAAGGCTCTGCTCGTGCCAGAACCGGAGTTGGGCAATGTAACCGGGCTCAGCAGCTTCTATGGACATGATGGCAGAGGAGCAGAGAGTGAAGAGGACGCTGACGGAGGAAGCTAAGAAGAGAATCAGCGACCATAGACAGACGTTTTGCCTTCCAGCATATTGGACAAAATGTTGACCTGACGATGGCATCAACTGAAAAATCAGAGGATTGTACAAGATTTGTACAAGGTTGTATGTCTCCATGAATTCAACATACGTGTTCCACATCAGCAGAAATGGGAAGTAAAAGTTTACAACTCACAGAAAAAGACTCGTGTCAGTCAGAAGAGGAAGATGAAAAGCTGCTGCTGATGTTTGAACAGAGGAAGCACTGAGACGTGATGTCTGATCCTCACAGGGACGGTGTGCTGTGAGTCTGTGTGTCCTTACTTTGGGTTAACATCTTCCCACAGTGCAGAGAAATGCAGCACTAACAGCCCGTATCCTTCCTGACTTCCTTCCTCTTGAGGTGGTTGAAAAAGGAAAGTTGAGAGTTTGAATTAGATCTGTCTCGGTAAGAGCACCACGCTGCCGGGCGCCATCGACCGTCGCCTCCCGAGTTCCACCCAAAGCTCCACCAAAGCTAAAACAGTTGGTAATTACATCCACAGCACCGGAACAGCGAGCCACGCCGCCTAAACAAAGAGTCGATAAAGTGCTGCAGCTTTTAAATAACAATAAAGACCAAAGGTGGAGCGGAGATCTGAATATGACTGAGAGTTAGAGCAGGAGAGCATTTGGTTTTTATTTAGCGTTAATGGCCGAGGTGAGCGTTCGATGGAGCGGAATAATGAGGCGGATCAATGTCCATCGACCTGCTGCCCAACCCGCCACACTTCCCATTACACTGATGCCTCAGGGTAGTCTAATCTGCTGCCTAAGTAAGAGTGTAACTGGAAATAACACTGAGGAAAGGAGGAGCTGCAGAGGGAAGCACTATCGATTCATGTCATAAACCATAAAAATATTGACTGCTTTAAGCATTTCAGATGTTAGTTTGGACCTGGAGAGGCTGCTGTTTTATTTTTCATGAACATTTCAGTGACAGATTTCCCAGAAGGAACGCCTGCAGAAAGTTTAAGGAAATGTGTGATCACTTACAGAAAAGTGTCACATGTAAAATCGACATGTGAAGTCTGATTTGACTCCCAAACTTCCAACTTTCTTTCTGGTTAAAGTAGTTAACCGCTAACTGTATCTGCCATTAGCAGGCGACAGAACCGGACCGTGGCTCGAGCTCAGCCTCTGAGACCAGCAGGGCATAACGTCACAGTACCGAGATGATTCACAGACTTCATGATGGAAACATTGATCAGTAATGAAGCGCTAACTGTGGTTAGCTCGTTGTTAGCCGTGTAGCTAACTGACTCAGCCTGGGATGCCAGGAGCCAAACCCGGCAAGAAAACCAGCTCGATAGGCTGCTGTGTTCACTGTTAGACTGGACACTGCTGGTTCAGAGGTTCTGTTGCTGTGTTCACTGTTAGACTGGACACTGCCGGTTCAGAGGTTCTGTTGCTGTGTTCACTGTTAGACTGGACACTGCCGGTTCAGAGGTTCTGTTGCTGTGTTCACTGTTAGACTGGACACTGCCGGTTCAGAGGTTCTGTTGCTGTGTTCACTGTTAGACTGGCCACTGCCGGTTCAGAGGTTCTGTTGCTGTGTTCGCTGTTAGACTGGACACTGCCGGTTCAGAGGTTCTGTTGCTGTGTTCACTGTTAGACTGGACACTGCCGGTTCAGAGGTTCTGTTGCTGTGTTCACTGTTAGACTGGACACTGCCTGTTCAGAGGTTCTGTTGCTGTGTTCACTGTTAGACTGGACACTGCTAGTTCAGAGGTTCTGTTGCTGTGCTCACTGTTAGACTGGACACTGCCGGTTCAGAGGTTCTGTTGCTGTGCTCACTGTTAGACTGGACACTGCCGGTTCAGAGGTTCTGTTGCTGTGTTCACTGTTAGACTGGACACAGCTGGTTCTGAGGTTGCAGCCCCTCCTTAGGATGTGTCTTTAAAGGACCAGTTTTCAACATGGTGGACGTGGAAAAGGACGCACGGCGTCTGTAAACAAAAACAAAAGGAGTCTGACTTTCATGTGATTAAACGCTCTGAAAACAGTTATGTAGATTATATTCTGTTAATCTGACTCACTGGACCTTTAAATTAAAGATGGAAATACTTTGCCAACCAGGTGGAGTCTCCTCATATACAGACATAATCTCTATCAGCCACCTTTAGTTCTCTCCGTACCTCTGTCGTAGCAGTCGTATATAAACGCTATCTGAGCCAACAGAAGGAAAACATTCATATATAAAGTATAAAAGAAACAACAGATAACTTTAAAGAGCAGTCTGGAAACACAGAGACTGACTCTGTTATCTGTGGGTCTAACAGTGAAGACCCGACGTGCTGCGAATGTGAACAGAGCTGATATAACACGTTAGCAGCAGCCTGCCTCCACTCACACACTCACACACTCAAACTGCTAAAACTGTCCTGCAGTGTACAGAAGTAACTCGACCTCGCCATCATCAGGACTTCATCTGCTGCTGCGGGTTCACAGCACTTCCTGTTACACTCGTCTCTCTGCAGTGTGAATACATCCTCACCGTGTTTGCTGCCGTATGAAGGCATGAACACGTGTTTGGTGCTAACAAACGCTAATCCTGAGATAATGATTGAAGGGACTCGGTCAGCGTTTGCTGCTCGTGTTTATAAGTATCTCGTGTTTGTGTGCAAGCTAACGAACATCAGTGTATTACGTTGTTATGGAGTAAACACGGTCATGTTCTATCTACCCACTTCAAACAACAAACTGGGTTTCACCCGTCTGTTCGTCTGGTGGAATTCGCTGACGTACGAGCTGATAGTGCCATCACTACCGGAGGAAACGAGTCAGGCTGATAAAAAAGCAGAACAGTTTCACACAAACAAACACGTCTCTCAGGAAACATCACTTCCTGTGGCTGGAGGACGGATTCTCCCTCCAGGGGGCAGTTCACCTCCGAGCGGCTTCCTGGGAGCGCTCAGGTGGGTGCAGCGGCCGCCACGACTCATTCACTTGTAAATTGGGGGAAATAACAGGACCAGATGTTCTCATTATTTCTGCTCGGCCCGGGAACACCAGTCAGTGTTTTGGCCACTTCCAACGAGCAGAAAGCTTCATTTTACAGAGAGACGAGCTCCTCTGTCCTCCTCACAACTCTGCTGCTACTGACAGGCTCTGTTCAGTATGAGGCCACAATGTTTAGCGTGAACGCTGCTGCTTCCTGAGATCGTTTATCCACCTCCGACTTTTTGTATGACAATACGTTTCATTTACGAGCACTTTGCTTGGAGCTCAAAGACACTTTACATGGTGAACACATCAGACTGAGCTGAGCATTAAACCAGGTTCAGTCATGAACGGGGAAATTAGCTACAGAGACCAAAACTGTTTTTTGTACCAGGCTGTAAACATGTTTATTTCTGCTGTCTAACATGGGGACTTATGGAGACTGACTCACTGCTGGAACCAGCCTCAAGTGGACGTTAGAGGAACTGCAGTTGTAGCACACTGGCACTAAAATCACTAAAAGTAACGGAGTGGTCTGGTGATGATGATGATGATGAGGATTCTTAAATTCTGCTCAGACACCCCAAAAACAAACTCTGGCACAATCACACTTCGCCCAAATCAATTAACTGTGAATTAAATCCAATTATGTTTTGTCAGGACTAATCCGAGCCTGGTCACTGCCGTTCCTGATAGCGTTGTTTGCCAGGGAATTACTGTCGAGTCGCTCCAGCTCCAATCAAAGCTCCGGCTCCCGTTAAGCCCTTGTTGATGCTGCACATTAACGAGACCACAGGCGCTAATTCAATTCGGTAAACACAGCGCTTGGAGTGTGCCTGATGTACCGCGAGTGGGTGGACGTGAGCTTGGCAAACACTTTCCAGCCCGGCTGGTTGATCTGTTTTCCATTAAGAAGAGCTCAGACACAGTCAAAGTCTTCCTGTGGTGGATTCCTCCCGCTGTCACGAGGACTGCTCAGACCTGCAACCTACGAAAAGATGAGTCGGGACGAGGAACAGAGCGACGTGAGATAAAAACTCTGATGATTTACTCCTTTAGACTAACATCAGCGTCCTCTTCACTCTCTTCTCCTCTGCCATCATGTCCATAGAAGCTGCTGACTGCTGGGCCTGAACTCTTCTTCTTCTTCCCAGTGGTCCAAAATGCCTGTGGTACAAACACTAACACTACTCCAGAGCTAACAAACTGAGCTAACAGCAGCTAACAAACTCAGCTAACAGCAGCTAACAGACTGAGCTAACATGAGCTAACAGCAGCTAACAGACTGTGCTAACATGAGCAGGTAACAAACTGAGCTAACAGCAGCTAACAGACTGTGCTAACATGAGCAGCTAACAAACTGAGCTAACAGCAGCTAACAGACTGTGCTAACATGAGCAGCTAACAAACTGAGCTAACATGAGCTAACAGTAGTTAACAAACTGAGCTAACAGCAGCTAACACACTGAGCTAACAGACTGAGCTAACAGCAGCTAACAGACTGAGCTAACATGAGCTAACAGCAGCTCCAGCTGTCAGCAGTTTACTTCACTGTCCATCATAAACTCTGTAAATCACAGAGAGTTGAGGCGGAGCAGCCGGAGGACATCAGAGGGAAAACCAGGAAACATTTTCTCCATAAAATCTGATCCAGTTTCACCAGAATCAGTGAAATAGTTGGTGCTGTGTGACTTAGTGCCGTAAAGCGTTACGTACTTCTCCCGACCCGGAGCCCAAAGTTACATAGTGTGAGAACAGACGTACGACTGACAGAGACACCGTTCACCTGATCACAGGTCAGCTGATCACAGGTCACCTGATCACAGGTCACCTGATCACAGGTCACCTGATCACAGTTCACCTGATCACAGGTCACCTGATCACAGGTCAGCTGATCACAGGTCACCTGATCACAGGTCACCTGATCACAGGTCAGTGTTATTACATATAGAGATGCTGTTCTGTGAGCCTCTCACAATCAGCTGCCTTCTATCTGGTCACGATGTCTGCGTGTGTTCTCGTCTCCATGCCTCTGAATGTTTTGGTATTCCTGAGTGAAGCTGCAGCTCATCAAAGGTTTCTGTCTGTGCACATGTTGATCCTGTCTACAGCCTGATAACAGGCAGAATAACAGAGCGGGGGCCGACCTGCTGTATTAACAGATAACAAGCTGCAGATGGGGGTTACGACAGAGGAGCCAAATGTCAACCTGTCGCAGCGCTGATGAGTCACGGGGTGAAAGAGCCGTGGTGACATTTCATCACAGAGGTGTGATGGATGGAGGGGACGGAGGTGGAGGAGGAGGGGACGGACGGAGAATAAAGAACACTTTCACATGTTTATCTTCAGCTACTGAACATGGTGTCACTTTTAATCACACAGCTTAATATCACAAATCTCCCCTCAGGGGATCAGTGTGAGTCAAATGTTAGAAATATATAGTATGGGTCAGAAACTGCCGGATGCTAATGTTGTATATGTAGCCCTGTGGCTATTATATTCGTTCATTCATATACAGAAATTAAAATGTTTATGTTGGTTATAAATAATAGTTCATGTAATGTAAATATGTTTAAAACAGTCATTTCATATAGAGTTAAAAGTCAAAGGGTGGTGTTAGTTTTAAAATCCATGTGATTGTGCTCACAACAAATTAGGAGACCACGGCTGTGTCCGAAATCACTCCCTAACCACTATATAGTGACCACGCCATTTTGTAGTGGTGTCCGAATGTTTAGTGTTATAGTGCACTACATGTATCCCCCAGAAGTTCTCTGCCGTCTCCCGTCCGTCTGCCGCATTTATTGACAAATGGAAGTATTTTTCGGTTTAACGTTTGATTCCGCGGTTTAAAACAGGTTGTTGATAGGTTGTTAATAATATCTGTTACTAAAGAGCCAAGAGAATAGAATATGAAAATATGCTTAAATAGAAATCAAAATCCGAAAATAAAAATTACAGGACAGTAATCAAAAGACTCTAATTTAATAAAAATGCAGTAGTAAATGGACAAGTATTACGTGACGCGACGTTAATGCGGTACAGTTTAATTGTGCGACAGCGATGACGTAATAACCGGCGCCAAGAGGAGTGTTTTCTGTTGAGCTCGTTATAGTCCACTACCTTTATTTCCCTATGTAGGGAGTAGGGAGTGATTTCGGACACAGACCACGTTTGTTCGTGGGGGAGTGAAGCATCTCTTTAATCTCTCATCTTTGAATGAGCTTCAGCCAATCCCTGTCCTCACCTGGTTCAGGTAGGCGGGGCTTAGCATCACCTCCGTGCCGCCGCACAGTAGCGACAGCAGAGGCTGCCTTATCGGCGTCCGAGCGGACAGCCGTCAGCTATAAAATACTTCTAACTCCCAAGATGGACGGAGAGTCGTCCCGTGGTTTGTGTGTCAGAACTCTGAGAAGCTGCCAGAGGTAATTCGTGTGTTTAAATGTTCTCGGTGCTGACGTAGAATTGTAACGCGTTAACGAGTTAAATTGCTAATCGCTGCTAGCCGTTAGCTTAGCCTGCTCTTGGACTTCCCATGGTTAATTCTGCATTGCAGTTAGCAATTGCTAATTTGATTAAGACCTACTGTTTCGTTTTTTCACCATGAATAAGTCTGTAACTAAGTTACTGAGAGGAATTATGTGATTCAGGACCGAACATTTGCCGTCAGAGGGAGAGAGTGCGGACCGGAAGAGCGCTGGACCGTTGGCGGGAAACTGTAGCTGCTGTACTTGAACGCTGTGTGGCTGCGCGCCATTTTGTCGCTGCTGGAGCTGCACCTCGCCTTTTGCCTGTCCTTCATCTTAAACTCTGACTGTTGCTTCGTGAGTACACCATTAACCTCTGCACGAGCGTTTATTTATGCTGGTTAAAGTGAAACGGACATTTGTTTTCGGCCTCCACGCTCACAAGCTTCGACCAGGCCTTTCTTTTACGTTTTTATAGCCCTGTGTGAGTGTGTGTGAGTGTGTGTGTGTGTGTGTGTGTGAGTGTGTGTGTGAGTGTGTGTGTGAGTGTGTGTGTGAGTGTGTGTGGTGTGAGTGTGTGTGAGTGTGTGTGTGGGCGTTGGACATTTGAGTTTACTTTATTTTGATCTACATTCGCCTTGGGTTCATCATCTGGGTACTAAACTTTTCAGCATTATGAGTTTGGAGTACCGTTATCACCGCATACTTTAAAGGTCAATGGTGAATTATTTGACTAATTTGAGAATACAATGTTGTGTTTCAACCAAATCCTTTGTTGTTCTTACCAGAGTGGATAAATTTAAAATAGGTTAAAGGGAACTTTTATTTTAAAGGGGAAGTAATCGATTTTGAGTTACTTCTTGAACATTAATGGAGGCACTGCCAAATTATTTTTAAATCACCTTCATCACAGGTAGCGCCATCGCCAGACGAACTCAGGCCCCGCCCCACTGTACGACAACACCCCAACTATATGACAGTCAATATTCCTGAGCTACATGGGACTGGGGTTACGTATATATATATATATATATATATATGGCAATTAGCATAAATTAGCATAATCACCTATATGGTCAATAACTGTTTGGCTAATCAGAGCAACATTGGAGGTTTTCGGGTTATTTTGATGGATTTTAAGCCAGTTCTTTAGTTTTAGATGATGCTGGTTGGACGTATAACTTTGAAATCATTTAAAATACATTCAGTTCATGATCATAAACATGTTTACAGCCTGGTACAAAAAACAGTTTTGGTCTCTGTAGCTAATTTCCCCGTTCATGACAACTGTACTGAGGGTGAATTTATATACAACTCACCTGTTCACTTTATATTAAGGCTTAAAGTTATTCAGAGCAGGATGGTCGAGCAGTCACAGTGACTGTCTTGCCTCGTGTGTTGTGTGTTTTGTAGTTTCACTGAATGAACGCACAGAGCTACACGTGAACTGTGAACCTCCCTGCACTCGTCTCGTCTCCGGGGACGTCGGCGCCTCAGAAGACTCCGCTGAAGCTCCGTCTCCGATGTGATTGATGGTTGTGATGACGAGCAGCGGAAAGTGTGCTGCGCTGCTCGCCCTGCATATCAAACAGCTCACGACCTTTCCCAAACTTCTCCCTCAGCTTTGTAGGACACATCCTGAAGGAGAATGTGTTAGCGCTGAGCCGTACAGCAGCACGTTTTCTGCAGAGCTGAGCTTCAAACTGAGCATCCGCTGTGTGTATCTACTGGCTACAGTTTGAATAACGTTGCTCTAAAAGACCCTCGGGAACGCCTCAATTCAACAGCAGCGTTCAGCTTTCTCCGTCAAACGTCTGAAGCGCCGTACGTCTGCCCCTCAGGACCCGGCGGTGCCGAACACGCCTGCTGTGTGAACCACTTTATTGATTTTCAAAGACAGATTGATCCACGCTGCTGATAATCGACTGGTCCTGCAGCTCGAGTAACCTTCAGCTTCTTTATCTCAAACTAACTTTTTCTGTCTTGCTGGAGAAAACAGAAACTTTCACGCTGCAGAAGTTCTGCTTGTTTTGAGGGGAATGAGCTGGAAAGTCAACACGATGATAATAAATCGATAAATCTGAAATCTCCTGGAGTCTTTTGCACACTCAGACTTCAGGGCTGTAGATCGATGTGCATAATGCATGAGTCACGTTATGGTGAGAGTGAACACCAGAGCCTGAAGATCAGCTGTGGCCCGTCAGTCTTTGTCTGTTGTGTCTGTTGCTGGGCGTGGCCTCACCTGCCTGATCACCTCACCACCTGCTCCTCGTCACCCAATCAACTCACGCAGTACAAAAGACGGCCTCACCCTGTGAGCCTCCACAGGATTCTTGCTGATCAGACACAGCAGCAGCAGTCAGCCCAGCTCGGCGTCTGTCTTTCAGCCTTTAGTTTCACAGTGCAGATCAGTTGGTGTGTGAGCCCACAGCTGAAAACAACACATGAAACATGCACTCTGCAGGTTGTCAGGAGGTATTCTGGGAAATGCAGGAAATGACAAAGTGAAGTGGAATTGGACGGGTCGAGGTTAAACGGACTCATGGAACATCGAGAACATCAGCTGAAACATTTCCACACAAACGTCTGTGACTCATGATTCATGGCGCTGATTGGTTCTCATGCAGCCGCATCTGAATCAATGTGTCTTTACTGACCATAACAACCTCCTGTGGTGCTCGTGTCCATAGGAGACGCAGTGCTGCTGCTTCCATCCAGCTTTAATGTGGAGACAAAGATCCTCCTGAAAAGAACCAACAGTGAGACAGCACAGAACCAGAGGCCCGAACAATCGCTGCTGAGTAATGAAGGACAGTTTATATTATTTCACCTTCCTCATATGAAGTGTAGCAACACCAGACGTCAAGACAAACCTGAGATTTAAAGGTGCAACATGGAAGATTTGACAGAAATAAGCTGTTTCTGAGAGAAACTTCTAGACCTAAAAGAAACATCACGAATTGTGTTGGTAGCTTCTGAGATACAGATCAGTGAGTTTCTCTCAGTCCTCCATACGGACGGCGATGCTTTGTGATTATCAGCTGATCTGTCGTCATGAACAATCCGAACATCTTCACCTGCCACCGCCAACATGTTTGTGTTCCTGCTACAATAAACTCTTCATTCAGAATCAATACCTGCTCCTTGTTGCTGAGAGCGGCGCACTACATGCCCACTGTTCCCTTTCAGTACATTTGATTAAGAGCTGCTGTCTGGCTGAGCGAGCTCGTCGTAACTCCATTTACCTTCTCGACGTGAGCTAAACTGCGTATTAGTTTTGGCCTACGGGGAATATTGGCTGATTTGTGACGTGCAGGAGCGACTGATCGTATCATCCTGCTACCCGCTGCGTCCAGCTCCATCCGAGTGACTGATCCGGGTGGAGAGGGGCGGAGGGGAGCCGCACAAACGCTCATATCTGTGATTATATGAAGTGAAATTGAAAGCAGAGGTGACCCATCTGTGAGCGAATCAATCCGTCCTCCTGTCACCGCTCTGCTTTCAATTTACATCATCAAACCGCACCGAGTCACTTTCCTGTGGAGAGTCTCCAATCACAGCTCGGCCCGAAACTCCCGACCGAGCCTTTATTACATTCAGAGTGTGAGCCGACATATGGTCTGCTGCTGGAGACAAAAGTTTGATTCTGCTAGCTGCAACATTTCTTCATCAACTCTTCGTCTATTCATCTCAGCGCGCATCATCAGTTTAAGAAGCAGCTTATAGTCGAGCTCGAGCTTCAGCAGCTGTTTGGTTACGCAAGACTGTGGACGACATTCACACGACACACAAACAGTGTGATTGCATTAGAACGAGTTCATTGTAGCACACACACACACACACACACACACACACACACACACAGCTGACAGTAAACATCAGCTTCCTTCAGCAGCTTTTCTTCCTGAAATCGTTGAACTCAGATCTCTCAGCAGTTTGAGCAGGTCAGCTTCATGAGGTGACATCGGTCACAGCTCACCTGCTCCTGAGCATGCTCAGTTCAGTCACATGTCGACAGCCACAACGTTCAATCCTTTCAAAGATTAACTAAAGACTGTGTGACAGTTCAGCCTGCAACAGACGCCAACATTAATGTCAACACCTTGTTAGTTGATGAGCAGTTATATCACGGCCCTTCATGTCCAGTTTTGCCTCTTGTAGCTCTGTTTTTGGTTTCCACCACCTCAGGAGAGAAATGTCTCATGTCTCCTCAGACTGAACCGGAACAGAGACGCTGTGTCCTGACGGCTGGACAGCAAACTGAAACTGTCCGTGAAGCAGAGAGCGTGTCACGTTAACAGCAGAGGATGTATCAGGTCACTGTGGCACAAACTGCAGTTCCTCTAACGTCCACCTGAGGCTGGCTGCAGACGTGATGTACTGAGGGTGAATTTATATACAACTCACCTGTTCACATTATATTAAGGCTTAAAGTTATGCAGGATTCAGAGTGTGGACGCTTTGATTGACAGGTGGGTGTGGTCACAGGTTCACTAATGTTCGTGTTTCCATGGTTACCGCTGGTGGTGTAAGCTGCTCTTCACTGGCAGAGCACTGCACATCCACAGCTACACCTCCAATAACCGAACTGTCCCTTTAAGTTTGGTGCAGGTCTCAGTCAGCTGTTCTGCAGTTTGTTTAAATCAGAGGTACACACACACACACACACACACACACACCTGTGCGTGACATCACACAGCGAGCGGTGCACTCGGCTTGTAAAGCAAATATCTTGTGTTCCCGTCCACAGTGAATGTTTCCCTGCAGCCTCAGCTGATTTAAATATTTCTCACCTGTATTGATGGAGTGCCACCTGCTGTCAGGTCAAACACAAACATGCAGAGAGGCAGACAGATACGGAGGGCGGCGGCGAAGGCACTGATGCATATTTATCTCTCTGCTTCTCGCCTCCTCGACTGCGTTCACGTGGATCTTCACTGCTTTGAAGCTCTGCAGCTCATCCGCTGAGGATTTACACATGAATCCTGTTACTTCTTATTGTTGAATGAATTCACAAATCAACTCTGTTCCTCCAAACGTTGCCTCTGCTCAGCAGAGTTCTGCTCAGATCACGTGATGCACGGCCAACTTTGAGAGCTTTGAACCTCCACCAGGAGCTCCGCTTCACGGTAAACCTGGGGACACCACGGAGCCGTGCTCCGAGTTCTGCACTCTGATCAACACTTCTTCACAGCATGCAGCCTGTTTCCATGTTCAGTGAATATTAGGAGTCGGTTCTGGTGGTGCCGGTCCACGTAGATGAGGTTGTAAGATCATTAACGGAGGTGCAACAATGTTATCAGGGTGCAACTTTATTTAATGACAGAAGAACGAACTCGTTTCGAGCTGCTGCTTCATGTCAAAAGGAGCCAGCTGAGGAGGTTCAGGTGTCCCCTGGGTGCCTTACGTTGGAGGTGCTACAGGCATGTCCAACTGGGAGGAGACGCCGGGACAGGCCCAGAACTCGCTGGAGGGACAACAGAGCCCATCTAGGAACGCCTCAGGAGGAGCTGGATTGTGTGTCTGAGGAGAAGCACGTCTGGAGAACTCTGCTAAACCTGCTGCACCGCGACCCGATCCCGGCCGCTACTCCTGAAAAGATATTTATGTTGTATTGTTCTTCCGGGCCTGCAGCAGACAGGCTGACTGACCGTGACATTATTTCAATAAATCTATGAGCTAATTAAAGCCTGATGAGCTGTGTGTCTGTCTGCGGGCGAAGCAGCGATGTCACGTTAACCTCTGAGCGGCGTCGGGCAGATAACGGAGGAGGAACACAGACCTGATGACGGACGGAGGGCTTGAATCGCCTTACAGACAGCAGATGCTGAGCGTTTCATTGCTCCGCTGAGTTAACAGGTAACAATGTGGAGCATCAGCACTGTTGCTATGGTTACCTGCAGCTTAAGATACCTTGATGAACTGTCGAGTACGTGATTCACCTGCTTGATTTGAATATTCAAACAAACCGAATGCCACGCGCTCCTCCGGACAGCAACATGCACGAGTCCAGACTGAATTTACCGAAGACGTCAGTGTCTGCGTCCCCGATGTCGACCCAGATGAACACACCAGCAGCCTCTGTGACCTCTCCGCGATCCGCGGCCTGCACGCCGTGACCTGTTCACCGCGTGCACTGCTGCAGAGATGCAGCCGCTCGTATCAGAGGAAGTAGAGCAGAAATATGTTCGGATCTCTGAATATGTATGTGTGTGTGTGTGTGTGTGTGTGTGGTGTGTCATCCTGACAGTAACGGGACGATTCGTAACCTCAGCCCTGTCACCTGCACGCGCTGCTTTGAAATTCAAATGATGATTATTCTGTGTGTCAGCAACAAAAGCAGCAGGTACAGAAACTGTGTGTGTGTGTGAGGGTGAGGGTGTGTGTGTGTGTTACACATTCTCATTTGTTTTCGATGTCTCTGTAGGTAATGTGACTCTTCTTTGAATGAACTCCTCGTCGTCGACGTTCCTCCGTCGTGTCACGTGCTGGGTTCACACAGTAGAAATGTTTCTTTGACTTCTCCGTGATACTTTCCGGTCACGCGTGACGTCGTTCCATCAGCGCTCTGTGCTCCGCGATGATCTGACAGCTATAAAAGATTCAGCTGTGAAATACAAATAAAATCATGTGATTAATCACTATATGAAGGAAATACGCGTAACAGTGACGTCTATTGTTCCTTTAATAATTCTATTGATGCAGTTTCTTCATACAAACTGCCTCGTCATACAGTTCCTCCACAGACCAAGGAAACTCCACGCTGTAAGCCGGCATGATATTTGTGTGTTTGTGTCTTCAGAGTGAAATCCTGACTGTAGATAATTATAATCATTGCCTCACTTCAAACCTTCAGCGAACCAAAGCTGGGACGGCAGAGAAGAAAAGAAATAAATATATTTTTTATTTTCTCACAAAGCGAAAAACAGAAGCTGTCTTTGTCCCTCTGACTCTGCTCTCCTCTCTGTCCTCTGCTGCTTCTATCTATAGCTCCATAATTGGCCCTCATGCCAACGAGGATTCCAGTTATTACGTCAGATAAAATGTTTGTTTGAAAAAGATTCACATGTTCAGCTGGATCATTTCCTGGATATGAAATCAGTGTCATTATTCAGTAACACAGCCGAGGTGACACGGTCCACAGTCTGCAGCACGACCTCCAGAACCGCTCACTGAAATCTCTTTTTACATACGACGTCCCCGCAGACTGTCTAAAACTGGACGTAGTCTCTGTGACGTCCCCGCAGACTGTCTAAAACCTGGACGTAGTCTTGACGTCCTCAGCTAACTGACTAGTCTCTGACGTCCCGCAGACTGTCTAAAACTGGACGTAGTCTCTGTGACGTCCCCGCAGACTGTCTAAAACTGGACGTAGTCTCTGTGACGTCCCCAGCAGACACGTTGGACATTTTAACATGGGGACTTATGGAGTCTGACTCACTTCTGCAGCCAGCCTCAAGTGGACGTTAGAGGAACTGCAGTGTTTGGCACTTCCTGTGTCGGCTCCATTTTACAGCTTGACAGTTGGTGCAGACACAGTTGCTAAAAGTAAAGAAGAGGAAATTCTTCCTGAAGAAGAGATTTCAAAATAAAACAGAGTTTTTAAATTCAGAATAAAAACCTGCTTCATGAATGTAAAGCCGCTCATCAAAGAAGCGTCTCCAACGTGTGAAGTTCAGGTTCAGATCGTCCTCCTCTCTCTCCCTTCAGGCTACACAGCTTTGGTCCATCTGGACCAGCAGAGGACTGATGGTGGCCTGGAGGCATGTGTGGTCCACTGAAAGCTGACCGGTGCAGAACATGGACCTGTTGGCCTCGGGTCCCTGGAGCCACATCAAGAGAAGAACCCGTTTGGATCGTGGCAGAGTTTACCGGTCTTCAAACTGCATGAGCTGTAATTGGACTGATGTAACTCCAGCTGCATGAGAACGCTTTGCTTTTGGTTTACCTGTCGAGATGAGACACATTTTCATCCTCATGAAGCAGAACAGAATCAGGAAGAGCTTCCAACACGGTCAAAGAAAAGTGAGGCAGGATGTTCTGGTCAGGCCAAACATCTGAGCCGCTCCGATGTCATGCAGCGTAGCAGACCAGCTGTCAGACCAGAGACACGGATGATCTTCATTAAAGGAACAAACTGAATGAGGGAGCCTTCATGGAAGATCAACAGCTCTGCAGAGACACATGACTGAGACGTTTGCATGTTTTCATGTGGAAGCTTGAAGTCCTCGTTCTGCTCGTGCTTCTTTTCTTCATGGTGGATTTCTTGTCTTGGTTTTGTGTCAGTGTTAGAGAAGATAACAGGATGTGTCTGTTTGTTAACCTCTGTGGATGAGTGCGCTGTAGCCGCTCTGGATGTTAATGCTGTGGCCTCGTGTGGTTACTGTGCGACTTGAAAGAAAGCACTTTTCTTTTATTCCGGGCTCGTCAGGGGTCCTTTGATTTTTTTTGTCCTTTTTTTCCCGCATGGATTTTTCTGAAAGCCGCTCGTCGTCCTGTCGGCGCTTTGGAAGGAGCAGAAAGGTCACGGCTGTGATGCCCCACTGAAACTCTGTGTGGGAGCTGCGCCTGCTCGTATTTCCACTCTGTTGGCCTCTTTTCATACAATACGGACGCAGCGCCGTCCTCACAGACACGGAAATGTCAAAACGTCTTCACGTGTGTGGGTGAGCGCAGGCAGGATGGATGTGGAGGAAGACGGCAGCAGTCTAAGAGGGAGACACTCGAGGAGGTGAACGTCATCGGCCTGTTTTTACACGCTGTCTGAGCGCCTTAATGACTTACTCAATGTACAAGCACACCCGAGGAGACGCACTCCCAGATATCATCAGTTTGTAATTCAGCTAATGAAGTTACAGCCGCCTGATGAACCTGAAGTGACTCATGTAAACACAACCTGCTGCAGCTGCACTGCATGCTGGTCTACGGCTGAAAGACAGAGACTGCAGGCTCAGCCTCTGGAAACCAGCACAGAACATGAAAACCAACATATGCAGCTGTCAGAGCCGAGCCCGGTTTGGAGGAAGAAGAAGAAGAAGAAGAGAAGACAGCAGCTTGATGGCAGAGGAGCAGAGAGTGAAGAGGACGCTGACGGAGGAAGCTAAGAAGAGAAAAGGAGAGAGTGAGCGAGCAAGAAGCCGCCGGACAAGAGTAAATCTGGGACTGACTTTTAGTGGTTGGTGAGAGCTTGGTGAAATAAAAGGCTGAAAGACAGACGCCGAGCTGGCTGACTGCTGCTGGACTAGTCAGTAAGATTAGCTGCTGCTGCTGACCTGGATGATGTCGACTCGCTAGTTTGTTAAATAAAGTCCTGAGAGCAAATGAAGTCCAGCAATATGCAAAGTAGCTGATTCCAAAGCAGCGTTTTTAATTCGACGTCATTGAACTGAAAATAAGACGTGTAGCTGACAGATGAGTGTGATAATATTAGACTAGTTATTAAACAGTCTGCTGCCTTTAGTCATCATGTGTTTTTGTCTCTGTTCAGTGACACGCTCACATCAGCCTCAGCGGTTTGTTGGGTTGAACTGACAGATGTTTTCAGCACCGCTGTGTGAATCTGGTCATTGTTGCTACACTTGAGCATTTCACTGCCTCACACAGCCGCTGGCTGCAGCACATTAGCAGAATCTACAGCCAGCTCAGGTCATCAGCTGTGATTTACGGCTCTTTGAGGGTTTTTAAAGAGCCGCCATCATTTCCTGGTGTCAGTCTGTGAGCCAGAGAACCGGAGAAACAGACCATCAGAGGAAACGTCCTGGAGGATCTTCACACTTCCTGAAATCTGCTGTACATGAAGATTAAATTCATTTTCAGGAAGACTTCCAGTCATCAGTTCAATCTCCACGTCATCATAGTGAGCCCAGCTTTAACCCTCTGGACTCAGAGCGAGTCCTCATCTTTGTGTTGTAGATGTTTAAGTTCATCAATAACCAGAACCAGAAATATGCATCATCACGTTGATGTCTATGATTTTATTTTGGCGGGTTTCCACAGTCAGGTTGTGCTGTGAGGAGATCCTGACCCGGCGTGCAGAGTTCATCATCTCCATCAGAGAGGCTGAGCCGGCTCTCTCTGCCCACACAGAGGCTGTTTGCTGGGGGACAGTTCATGGAGAGTCGGCAGTACTGAGCAGTCTCAGTTTAAGAAGCTCCAAACGTCTCACATCATCGCTCAGTCCAAAGAGGAAGTGGTGTTCTGTCTGTAAAACAGAGCTGCTGACTCGTGCTTCAGTGGATTGTATTCTGCGTGCAGCATCATGCACGTACAGCACAATATAAACCTACAGCGTGTCACTGTGGATTTAGTGCTGTGTGCTCTCTGTGAGAAGACGTCTCCTTGTCCTCAGGTAACACCAACATAAATATCTTCCCTGACAAGCTGCATTTGAATCATTACCACAGCGAGAACAATAAAGTTTGCGGTGGGACTGCCAGCAGCAATAAGTCTTTTTCCAAGTTTTCCCGAACTTCAGCTGGCGACAGAAAGTGACCTCATCGTCTGAGAAGTCTCACGAGGTGAACTTTAAACTTCATGTGGTCACCGTCCTCCCCAAACCGATCTGATCAATATTTGCTACCAAGCTCTCCTGGACCTGTCGTGTCTCAGTGACTCCGTCACTTTCTACTTTGGGTCCATCAGTTCAGTGTTAAGTCAGTGTACTGTAGTGACCCCCAGGTGACCTTAATGACCCCCAGGTGACCTTAACGACCCACAGCATGGAGGGTGTGACCATCACTGTGTCTCAGTCCTCGTCCGTCACACTGAGTACCTGGATGGTTTCATTCGTTCAGTTCAGTGTTCACTGTGGACACTTTGTCTGCGTGGCTGAGGGACAGTGACTGCTGGCAGCTGAGGTGAATACATGTTTGATTTTTACATTTAGCAGTCAGATCCTGACATTAACGCTCCACACGGCTGTGATTTGGTGAAGGCCGCCTGCTTTAGATGACGACAGTAAACCTTCGCCTGTCTTTATCTCTTGTGCTCTCCTTGCTGTCTGCGTTCTTCACACACTGTAATTCAACATGAACACCACGTTTCCATGTTTCTCGTGATGGCAGTAAAAATCTGCTGCGTCTCAGAAAAGCTTTTGTCTTCTCGTGTTATTGGGAAGTCGTGTCGACAGAGTAAGTGGCTTCCCGGCGAAGCAGCGTGGAACAAAGCATTGCATTAGCGTCTTTACGTGTGCCGCAGGCGGAGAGTAAATGTGGCAGGATGAGCAGCGTCTACGCGGCTGAAACCATGAACACGCTGTCAGCTGCAGATGTTTCTCTCCGATTTAAAGCACACTTACTTCTAATTGTACGGCCTCACTCGCTCTTTGAAACAGACTCTTTGTTTCACTCCATTACAGACGTTTGATTTTAAAGCTGCACAATGCAGCTTTCATCACAATAAAATAGCAGCAGATAAACTGGATCTGGATCTGTTATTACACTGCAAACCAATTTCACACAAACTGCTGGAACAACTGTTTGAGACGTGCTGCGTTCACTGTTCAAGCCCCGCTCCACGTTTCAGCCCGAGTTCTTCTGCAGTTCATGTGTGCTGTGATTAGTTTTTAACACTGATCACAGGAAGAGCAGCAGCTCTGTGACCAGATCTAACTTAGAAGAACAAAGATACAACGTTTGAGATGAGGGAGACTTTCCTGTCTGTGGCGACGACAGTCCTGCAAACAGCTGATTTGAATTATATCAGCTGATTTTGCTAAAAGTCAGACAGGATTCAAATCAAGTGACACATTTAAAGGTAACATGGAGCTTCATCACTGCGCATGATGTGAAGAGCGCTGCCTGTTGTTGGGCTGCTGATGGTTCACACAGCTGCTGTTTGTGGAGATCAAACATGGATGACGATGATACAGGTTCTTCCAGAAGTTGGGCTCACAAATGTTTTATGAAGATAGATGTAGTGGATGGCATGCAGGCAAACTTTAAATCTGACATGCTGCGACACATTCTGGTTGAGCGTTGGCCGTCAGAACCGAGCGTGTCTATCCTAGACGATGATTGTGGCGGTGTTCATCCGACCTCCTGGTCGTAGCCTGCTTGCTGCTGGTGGAAATCATGAACCAAGAAAAATGAAATGAAAGAACGTCTGGAGGGAAAACGCTTCAGAAACGCTCCTGATGGGAAATGAAGCGGAACGGACCAAAACAGGCTCGGAGTAATTCAGGGGTTACAGACGGGTCCTCCATTGTCCACATTTCAAAGCATCCTTAATATATTGTTAAATAAGCATGTGTGTGTGTGTGTGTGTGTGTGTGTGTGTGTGTGTGAGGCTTAAACAGCTCAGATTAACAGCGTTTTAAAATTCAGCCTGGGATGTTGATCGTTGTGGAGGGAAGGTGCTTCAGGCAGCGAGTGTTTATTGTTGGAGAGGATTTCCATAATCTGAAGGCTAATTATGATGTTCGCTGCGGCTTCATCTGCGTCTGACGGCTTCATGCGGCTGATGGAAGCAGAGAGCTGAGCTATCGATCCGGGACGGTGAAGGTTACCACCGTCCATCAGCCGCTCTCTGTTCTCGTGCCAAATGGGCCATATAACTGGATCTTATGTCCACTCTGGCTTCCTTCATTCTGCAGAGGATCACGCTCCCTCCGTCCATCCCGCCTCCAGACAGCAGTCAGACGAGGTGAGGTGAGGCTGTTCACCACAGCTGCCTCCGGGGAACTCCCAGCCTGGCAGGACTCACTTCGGCTGGCATCCGGCGCTGTGCTTCATCCCTCTCCTCAGGGCACGACTCGGGCTTTTAGCCAGCCCATGAGAGAACTAAACTTTTAACCCCCAGAACTGTGGAGACACCTCGGGATATCGAGGACCTTTGACGAGTCCCAGAGGACGGCTTCTGGGACATGTTGTAGGGAACGCATGGCAAATCCTCTCAAAGGCTCAGCCATCGTCCTCACGAGCTAGGCTGACACTGATTACATTTGTCTTACCTCAAACAGTTTAATCACTGCAACCAAAACAATGTCTGCTGCTCACACTGAGCGTGAAAATGGAAACTGATTGATTTCAGTGATTAATCATTCCAGTAAAAATGTAATGAAGGACGAGGACTGAGACAGTGATGTACACGCCCTCCATCCTGTGGGTCGTTAAGGTCACCTGTGGGTCGTTAAGGTCACCTGTGGGTCGTTGAGGACTCCTGTGGGTCGTTGAGGTCACCTGTGGGTCGTTGAGGTCACCTGTGGGTCGTTGAGGACTCCTGTGGGTCGTTGAGGTCACCTGTGGGTCGTTGAGGACTCCTGTGGGTCGTTGAGGACACCTGTGGGTCGTTGAGGACTCCTGTGGGTCGTTGAGGACTCCTGTGGGTCGTTGAGGACACCTGTGGGTCGTTGAGGACTCCTGTGGGTCGTTGAGGACACCTGTGGGTCGTTGAGGTCACCTGTGGGTCGTTGAGGACACCTGTGGGTCGTTGAGGACACCTGTGGGTCGTTGAGGACACCTGTGGGTCGTTGAGGACACCTGTGGGTCGTTGAGGACACCTGTGGGTCCTGTATGTAACATGTATGTAGCAAATATTCATCAGGTGACTTTGGGTGAGGCGTCTGTGTTGTAGGAAGTTTTCAGACAGAACATTTGGCTGGTATCTTCCTCCCAGGTAGCTGCAGCTTCTTCACAGTCTCACTCACTTTCTTGGCTGGCTCTTGTGTCGTCGACGTTGCTTGATGATGAAAAATACTGATTTCTTTCTGTAATGTAACTTTCTGTAAGCTGAGCTTGAGTCTACAGACAAAACCTTTTTTGTTGCAGATCATGAAGTGGCGCCATTACCTGAGATTGGATCAGCTATAGCTAACTAGCTAACCATCTCTAGCTGGACCTCAGTGCTGTTTAATGATGCAGTAACATTGAGATTAAAGGTCAAAGGTCACAGGTCAGTCTGAGGATTGACTCTGTGTTTAACTTCTCTTGCAGTGTTTTGTATGCTGAGCTAGGTGTGTGGCTTCCCTGTTCATTACCATCATTACCTTCTAGCTGATCCTGATTCGAGCGGCACCAGGTCCAACCCTCTGATACACAGGATGCAATTTAGGGACCGAGTCACTACAGTCCAGACGTCCCTCGGTGGACCGGACCAGGTAGACGCTTGAGTCTGTGTGTTGTTAAACCTTCCACCACGGCTCATTACAGGTCGGGATGTTTTCCATTCATTAGCTAACACGTTCAGTCACCGTGACAGATCGCACACTGCATGCAAACACTTAAACAGTGTGTGCAGGTTGTGCAGGCAGTGTGTGTTTACCGAGGCAAATGGCTAAAGGGGGATGTTGATGCAACCCTGTGGCGTGTGTGTTCATGTGTGTGTGCTCTGGGATCATTGGCGGGGAGGTTGGTGGAGGCGTACGGGGAGGTTCTGCCTGTTTGTTTGATTATTGACTGACGGGAAGCTCAGGAGAGATGTGCCTCGCTAGCTCAGCTGCCGCCTCAGGGCTTCAAGGTCGACGGGATTAGCATTTTAAAACCTCTGCTCCTCAGATCTGCCAGAGGAGAGAGGCGGCGGAGCGGCAGCAACCTGGCTGATTCAAAATTGGATCTTCTCCCGACTCTCAGCTCCTCCTCATCTCTTTGAAATGTGTGCTGATAGATAAGAAACACGAGTTTACCTGTCTCATTACACCACATCACACCGGGGAGGCCGGACGTTCAGGCCAACAGGAAGCAATCATACACTGTGATTTGATTTGATGCTCAGATATTTTTAGTCCAGCCGCACGTCTGAGACTCAAACTGTACACGAGAAGTAGAAGTGCAGCACAAAGACACGTCTGCAATATGAATTAAAGAAGACAGCGAGGCTGAATGAAGGACCGACGAAACATTAGACACGTGACAGAGACACGGTGCAGCCGAGCAACAACCTCCACGCCTGATGCCAGCACAGGAAGCGCTAAAAAACTGCAGTTCCTCTAACGTCCACTTGATGCTGGCTGCAGAAGTCAGTCAGTCTCCATAAGTCCCCATGTTCAAATGTCCAACTTCACAGCAGAAGATGAAGTCTCTGTTCTTTGTTGTACAGTCTGCAGACTGTTGAAGTGGTTCATTAAGGCGGTGATATAACGTCCGTGCTCAGGCTGTCATGATCCCCAGAGGATGAAGCTGTCAGGCTGTAATCGTCCACGTGTGTCGTTGTACTTCCACACACTGATCAACATTTTAAATCCAGCCTGTCATCATCAGGACAGCCTCAGGAGGCGAAAATCATTTCAGCCACATTGTTTTTTTCATTTTTTAAATCAGGTTCAATCAAAAATCAAATGCAGTAAATACAAGCAGCTAATTAAAGGACCGCCTGTGGCCACAACTATTGATTATGAAACGAGTGGCTGAGGCCGCTGAACTGGCTGCAAGCTAATGACTGAAACTGAGAACCTCAGACGATTCATACGGGAACGTGGAGAACGGAGCATTTACATAACCAAAATAAAATCATCGTGATGACTGCGATGTGTCTCTGCTGATCAGTGACAGAGTGAAGAACCTCTCAGGAGCTGCTGTGTTCATTGTTGTTCATTGTTCTGCTTCTCTTTGGACCCGGTTCTGTCTCACTCCTGTGTGTCTGTCGCCTGGTGCCGTGACTCTTATTACTCACTCAATTTCACGTGTTTCTTCACTGCTGCAGCAAATTAATGTGACAGCAGCATCTCGTCTGACAAACAGCAGAGATTAGATTGGCACGGCGGGAATGGAGCTACAGTTTGTAACACGGCATCAGTTTGTCCATTTCAGAGTGTTTGGGTTCTAATCCGAGTGGAGATGGATTAGAGTTGTTCTCTGACTCTGGCTGATTTCAGTGTTAACGAGAAGCTCAAGATGAAACGGTGGATCATCAGAGAAGCTCGTTTACTTCATCAAAGAGGATTTTTAGCTCAGTGAAACATTAACAGGCCGTTTCAGACTGACGAGCGTCTTGTTAAAGTATTCTCACTGCAGCTAGCACGACCTCCAGACCAGCAGGCAGCAGGAGCACAGCAGCCTCCTGAGGTGGCTCCTCGCCGGGTTTGGCATTTGTCGTCACAGATTTCAGGCGCGTTAAAAGCTCAGCGTCTTCGACTGTGCAGGAAAGGTAAAGGTGTGAACAGACCTCGTCTCCACGGAGATATTCTCATTCAAACTGCTTCCCGCCTCCGTCGTCTGATTCCAAACATTTCTCTCACTTTTGTGTTTCTGAGAGCGTCACTAGCATTTTAACTCGCTGCGCTCTTTCACAGCGTTTCATCAGACCAGGTTAGTTTATGAGAGTGACTCACAGGCGGCTGTGTGTGTGTGTGTGTGTGCCTCCTCCTTCCCTCTGGGCTGAAATCATCTCACATACATATATTTTCATGCATTACCATTCCATTATTGTAAGTGATGATACAATTATTGCTTATCACCTCTGTCATGCGGCCATTAGCAGCTCAGCCCCTCCAGCTTCCTGCCGTCGTGTTTCAGCAGAGGAAGTGAAGCTGAGCATCAGCAGACTGTGATCTGACAATTAAGATGTCAGGGTGACACACACAAAAGTAAGAGAGCGATACGTTTAAAGCGATGAAACCAGAGCGTCTATGAGGGGAAGCGAAGTGGACTGAAGGGCACAGATCACTAATTAAAGGGGCAGCGAGTTAATGGGACGTCTGAATTGAGGAGCCCTGAGAGAAGAAATATTTACTGCGTGTAGAAGAACAGATGGATGCTGCAGTGTAGAGAGTTCACTCACAGCATGGACACGTACCAGCCTGTTTTATTCCTCCTGGGCACAGCCGTGCAGCCGCCGGCGCTGATCGTGTCGTTCTACACAGAGCTTGAGATTCAGTCAGAAGCATCTGAGAGCGCCGCTGAATTCATCTCAGCTCTGTGATGCTGCTGCTGCTTCCAACCTGAACACAGCAGCAGCATCAAACACAGTAACACACCCAGAGCAGTCTGAGCAAGGCAACATCAACCGATCCTGGCAGGTCACCAATGAAGTCCATTTATTACTGATTATACTTCATCTTCATTCATCAAGAGTAAAATGTTGTGGACATCAAAGTGATCTGAAGTACTTGAGTAAAAGTAATGAGTTACTTTCCATCACTGAGCTCTATGAACAGTCTGAACAGCTGACTGTCTCTGTGCTGGCTGCTGGTTCTGTTCAGCTCGAACATGTTTTATTTGTTCTGCTCACGTTGGACAAACGTTCCCCGTCCAACCAATCTGAAATATGTGCTGTCAGTGAAAACGCTGATTGGAAATAATAAAAAGGTTTGAACGGAAATTTATCTGAGCTCGTCTTTTCACTGCAGCTGTGATTTTACTGTCTGCAGCAGTTACAGGCCAGACGGGAGGCGTTATTATCCCGTCATGATCCGTCAGACTGACAGTCCGTTAAACAAAAGATGTGCTGCTGTAACAACACACACCGAGGAAGAGAAGGAGAGAGTGTGTGTTTGTAAGGTCAACACATTCTGATGGGCGACTACGTCCAGGCTTAAGACAGTCACAGAGACTACGTCCAGGTTTTAGACAGTCTGCGGGGACGTCACAGAGACTACGTCCAGGTTTTAGCAGTCCGTCCAGGTTTTAGACAGTCTGCGGGGACGTCACAGAGACTACGTCCAGGCTTTAAGACAGTTGCTGGGACGTCACAGAGACTACGTCCAGGTTAGACAGTCTGCGGGGACGTCACAAGACTACTTCAGGTTTTAGACAGTCTGCGGGGACGTCCACAGAGACTACGTCCAGGCTTTAAGACAGTCTGCGGGGACGTCACAGAGACTACGTCCAGGTTTAGGACAGTCTGCGGGGACGTCACAGAGACTACGTCCAGGTTTTTAGACAGTCTGCGGGGACCGTCACAAGAGACTACGTCCAGGCTTAAGACAGTCTGCGGGGACGTCACAGAGACTATGTCCAGGTTTTAGACAGTCTGCGGGGACGTCACAGAGACTACGTCCAGGTTTTAGACAGTCTGCGGGGACGTCACAGAGACTACGTCCAGGTTTTAGACAGTCTGCGGGGACATCACAGAGACTACGTCCAGGTTTTAGACAGTCTGCGGGTCTCAGATTCTTTGACATCTGAGGACATGAGGAGTTCTGGCTCGATTGTTCTCAGGTGGTTTGAGTTCTTTGTTCACATGAATCACATCACTGAAGAATCAAAACAAACTCAAGAAGATTTTTTAATTTCCCGTCCAAAGCTCTGACACAGATCATCTGGGATCTTCAGTTTTTCTCTCTCTGGGTCTTTGATTCATGATTTCACAGTCTGGTTTGGAGAAGTGTCTTCACAGTTCACCTTCTTGCGTCATCTCTGTGAGCAGCAACATGCAGAACAATAAAAAGCTCACCTCAGTTTTATGCTTGAATTTCATCTGGTTTGTCTTCCAGCTCGTTTGAAGTCATTTCTGTCCAATTTTAATTGCTTCAGTTTTTATTTTAATTGTGATCATGGCAATTATGACTTCACCCAGAGAGAGACAACAGAAAGAGTGTGAAGATGATTGGACTCGAGCGGTGTGTTAAAAAGTGGTCTGGGTCCAGTTGTCTGGAGGAGCGGCGGCTCTGTGAGCTCTTCAGTCTGTCAGCTGAGTCTGAAACTCTGATCGTCTTTAACTTCCCCGTAATGTCAGCGTGTCCCGTCTCATCCTGTGTGGCTGCTCGTCCAGAAGCGTTCTCTGAGCCCTCTGTGAACTTTTCTGGGAGGCAGTTAATCGCAGTACCTCTGCAGTGGTTTTCATCCCTGGTTCTCCGAGTTCCCGTCTCCTTAATAGAACATGAATAGGTTTGAATAATCGCTTCATGCTGCTTCAGGCACACGCTGCATTTCAGTGTAGCTTTGATTTAGTCTGATCTGTAAAGCCTTCCTTGCCACTCTGTGAAGTGTTTCTGACCTAAATTCCAGAGCTGGGTCACTTGGAACAAATGCAGAAAGCACAGGCTCTGCTAATGGCATCTTTGTACCTGTTAACATTACATCCCCGCCGCCTGTTGAGGAAGGAAGAGTTTAACTGACTTCATCAAAACTAAAAAGAGTCCACACACACCTTTGAGTTTGCTGCTGCTGGGCTGAATGAGCGGCTGCTTTAAGAGCTGACAGGCTGGACATTAGTGGACTGTTGTCATGATGATGCATTTACTGTTTGTACGGGAGCTCGACGTCTGCTCTGAATGAATGAACAGAAGAACTGTGAACCGTCACAGACACTGCTGGTGGAGAACAAACCGGAGCAGGTTGAGGCTGCGAGGTCCCGGCTGGGATTTAAGGCTATGCTGAAATATTTGTTAGTGTGACTGGAGCCACGCTGGATGTTAGACAGACTGAAAGACAACTTGTTTTCACTCCTGTCTCTGTTAGACGGTGTGTTGGACAGACGAGAGGACGGACAGTCAGTCTCCGTAAACTGAAGCTACATTTCAGGCAGGTAGAAGTCATAGAAGTGTTAACTCACACAGGCAGCCGGAGCATTTTAAGAATCCCACTTTCTTCTTCTCAGTATTTCCTCTTTCATGAGCGCGCTGAGAAGATGAGAGGGATCAGAGCTGTTGGGCCCCGCGGGGGCCTGGCAGGAGTCCTACCTCCAGTTAGAAATGTTGTTTAGTTTCACAGTTCAGCTTTTAAACAGCTCAGGTTTCTTTGACTGGCTTCACTTTGGAGCTGCAGGAGAGACAGAGGAAGAAGTTATTGAAGTGCTGCTGCAGTATGAACTCGGCTGACAGTCCAGCTTTCTGCTGCCGTAGAACTGTTTTTAAAGGTTAGAGTCAAAGTCCAGGACAGGAAGTTCTTTTCTGAAGCTGTTAGAAAATCTCTGGTTCTTTGATAAAAAGTTCAAATACAAGCCTGCAGATAAAAAACTACGACTGCAGACCACAGACTGTCCCCAGACTGTCCACGGACTGTCCACGGACTGTCCACGGACTGTCCCCAGACTCCCAGACTGTCCACAGACTGTCCACAGACTCCCAGACTGTCCCCAGACTGTCCACAGACTCTGTCCACAGACTCTGTCCCCAGACTGCCCACAGACTCTGTCCACAGACTGTCCCCAGACTGTCCCCAGACTCCCAGACTGTCCACAGACTGTCCACAGACTCTGTCCACAGACTCTGTCCACAGACTGTCCACAGACTGTCCACAGACTGTCCACAGACTCCCAGACTGTCCACAGACTGTCCACAGACTGTCCACAGACTCTGTCCACAGACTGTCCACAGACTGTCCACAGACTCTGTCCACAGACTCTGTCCACAGACTGTCCACAGACTCCCAGACTGTCCACAGACTGTCCACAGACTGTCCACAGACTGTCCACAGACTCTGTCCACAGACTGTCCCCAGACTGTCCACAGACTGCCCACAGACTCTGTCCACAGACTCTGTCCACAGACTCTGTCCACAGACTGTCCACAGACTCCCAGACTGTCCCCAGACTGTCCCCAGACTGTCCACAGACTGTCCACAGACTCTGTCCACAGACTCTGTCCACAGACTGTCCCCAGACTGTCCACAGACTGTCCCCAGACTGTCCACAGACTGTCCACAGACTGCCCACAGACTCTGTCCACAGACTCTGTCCACAGACTCTGTCCACAGACTCTGTCCACAGACTCTGTCCACAGACTGTCCACAGACTGTCTGAGTCTCTGTCCAGGTTCTTCGTGTGATGCCACAGTTGAAGCTTTTACTGCAAACGTTCGACTTAACCAGCAGCCAGTTTTAAAAAGATGATGAAACATGAAAAGTGCTGCAGTTGTGCAGAAAGGCTTCACAGAGAGTGTAAATAACTGGAAATGGACCCTGTGAGCAGCCGGCGTGTGCCGTGTGATGTGATCCAGTTTGTCTGCAGAGTTTTGGAGGAGCTGCAAAGAATGATGGAGATTTAAGCGATGAGTTCTGAAGGCATGTGACAGAAATGAGACGACTGAACCATCGATTGAACGAGGATGAGGCCGAGCTCTCTGCGATGTCGAGTATTTAAGTACTTGCAGTCTTGACCTGTGGTCAAAATGGTCGTATCGGCTCGTATGGATGTCAGGCGGCCTGAGATGTGCTGAGGCTCCGTCTCTCCTCCTGAAAGGCATCGCAGGATCCCAAAACTCAAACCTGAAGCTAAACGTTGTCGAGCAGGTTTCAGACACTGTTCAACAATCCGACGAGTCCTCCCCGTCTGCAGGCGAGGAGCGTGGGCCGAGCCGTCTGACAGGAAACGTCTCCTGAAGTTACCGTTCAACCGTCAGCTCCACATTTCCTCCATCTGCTGCTCGTCTCCGCAGAACACAGGTGAGACCATAAACGCTGACTCACGGCGCCGAGCAGGTAAATATTGTGACGCTGCCACATGCTGAGAAAAAACTGGATTGTAATGAGAAGTGACTGAAGAAGATTCTGCAGTGTCAAAGTGTAAATACAGCTAATGAGAAAAGTGTTTTGAACTCTGCTGAGCTTCAACGTTCTCTCCAGGAGGAACCTGAACATGAATGAAGGTGATTCAATCTGAAGTCTTCACTCATTCAAACACGGCGGCTTGTTCAGTGGCTTCAAACTGTGTCTGCGTCTTTTGGACCTGCAGCGATCCTTGAGCGGCCCACCGGGCTCGGCTCTGTGACTCTGTGTTGGTCCGTCCTCCACGTTACTCTGAAAGCTGACCAGATGCTTCACGCTGTATCTGTGTGACGTGCTGTCCGTCTGGATGCAGAGATGCTCCTGCACCATGTCGTTTGTTAAAGAAGACGGAGGTGTGACAGCTGCGAGGTGTCTTCACATCTCACAGCAGCAGGACTTCATTCATGATCCAGGACGACTCAGCAAAGTTTAACCTGTTGACTTCAGCGAGCAGCTCTCCGTCCACGGTAAGAAGACAAACAAACAGGCTGCCTACACCTGCACCGCCCACCAGAGTCTGCAGCGCACCGTCAGCTCGGAGCCGAGGGTGGAAGTTATATTCACCGCAGCCCACACCTCGTCTGTGAGACATGAAGGGAATGATTCAAGAAAATACAGAAAGTTCTGCACACTGCAGGGACATTATGCAGCCTGAAGTGCAGGTCTGAAAGAGAAGGACACATTTAATTATGAGTTATAACGAGAGAGAGAGATGCAGAGAACAATTACAGCAGAGGAAACACAGGCAGGAAGTGAGGACGGAGTGTGCGGGGGCGTGAAGGTGAAGAGACGAGCAGATGGTGCTTCATCTGCCTCTTCACAGCCGCATCACATTACCTCCCAATTTCATCTCATCTCCACCAAACTGCCACAGATCCATTCAGACACGGCCTGCAAGACGAGCTGAGGGGCACGACGGGCCTTCATCGCTGTGAAGGAGAACGGAGCTCCGTTAATCTGCTCCTCCTCCTCCTCCTCCTCCTCCTCCTCCTCCTCCTCCTCCTTCTCCTCCACCTCCTCTTATCAGAGCCCTCAGATCAGAACCAGAGATCGGACTGATGCTGAGCAAAGAGAGTGAGGAGGACGAGGAGTAGAGACGAAGGCCCGACTGTCTAGTAGTCTCTGTGACGTCCCCGCAGACTGTCTAAAACCTGGACGTAGTCTCCGTGACGTCCCCGCAGACTGTCTAAAACCTGGACGTAGTCTCTGTGACGTCCTACAGACTGTCTAAAACCTGGATGTAGTCTCTGTGACGTCCCCGCAGACGGTCTAAAACCTGGACGTAGTCTCTGTGACGTCCTACAGACTGTCTAAAACCTGGACGTAGTCTCCGTGACGTCCCCGCAGACTGTCTAAAACCTGGACGTAGTCTCTGTGACGTCCTACAGACTGTCTAAAACCTGGACGTAGATGATAGATGCAGGTGATACTGACAGATGGATTCATATCGTGTCTTCAGTGCAGCAGCGTCCTCGTTGTCCGACTTTATTCCGTACACTTGAAGGCACCACATCTCAACACCTGGTCAGGTCATCGCTGAGTCACTGTGGAGGCTTCTTAAACTTTGTGTCCTTGTCCTGCTCCTCATTGATTATGCACGTACAGTCAGTTAGCCGCTGAGTCACTTTTCCCATCAGCCCCTCCTGCAGACGTCCCGTGTCCTCTCTTGTCCACCTGAACATCACGGATCACCAGATGGGCCTCCGACCCCGGCGCTCCATCCAGGAGCTCAGAGGAGAGGTCACGCCGGCGTTAAGACAGCAGGCTGAGAGGACGGACACGTCTCCATGTGGATCCACTGGTCCGTCCCTTCAGGTGGACGTCTGGGAGGACGAGAGCTGAGACACAGCAGGCGAGACCACAGGTGAAGGGAGAGTTTAACAGGATCATACGCTCAGGTGTGAAAGTGAAAGAAACATTCCATCTGAATCTTTCTCTGAATTATTCAGATTGTTCTGAAGAAACTCTGACGAGGTCGCAGACTGAAGTCAGGACATCGAGTTCCCACAAATCAACTCGTCTCCACAGACGAGCGAGCGCTCATGTCCAAACAACACTGGTGTCCAAACTGAGGTCTGGGGACCAAACCGATGACGTGACAGAGCGACTACTCTCTGCTGCTGCAGCTCGTCGAAGCTCGAAAAGATGAATCTGATCATCTTCATGTGTTCTGTTCACTGCAGGTCGATGGAGAAACATTCTCATATCATTGGTTTTGAGTCGTGTCGTCGACTGTTTGAATGTTAAAGATCAGACGACCTTCTGCTTTGTTACACAGCCTGGAAACGTCAGACGACAGACGTTCAGTTTTTTAAATGAACGATCTGCAAGTTAAAATGTTTAAAGGCTGTTTGAGGGAAAGAATGAAATACATGAAATAAACGATGAGTCACATTTGACAGACGCAGTAAAAACCAGTTTTAAACTGTTTTACCTGCAGCTGCTCGGTGGGCGGAGTCAGTGATCATCAGGTAGATTTACCTCACCTGTCTGACAGCTGCGACACCACATAAACTGAGCTTCAGTACGAGGTGCTGCTGACGGCGTACACGGCTCTGTCTGCTTCATCAGGACTGAGCGCAGCGCGGCTCGTCGACCGTCTGCCGCATCTCTGAATCGCGAACTACACAAAGCTGCTGAGTCTGAACCAGGTGATGAAGTCAGACTGAAAGGTCCAGTCTGTGGTTTTAAAACTGAAACAGTCTTCCAGTAAAGATGAGCTGCATCTCTCCTCTGTTCTTCTCCGGAGGTGGGATTTGAACCTGTGACATTGATTACAGTACAGGGTTTTAAGCTGTTTCTGGGGACAGTCCTCGTCTGCCTCCGGCTCGTGGCTGGAATGGCAGCGGAAAGCTCGATAATCTCTGCGGACATTAGCGCCTGTGGCCGGAAGGCAGGTGCCTTTAATTTCCAGTAACGTCCGTTATTACTGAGCAGATCTTCTTAAATGGAGCAGGTAATGGCCCGCGGTGCTGTGGGCGCTCGTCTAAGCTGCTGTTAGAGCTTAATGTGATTTACACTGCAGAGGAGAGAGCAGCTAAACCGGGAGAGGAAAGTGCTGCGTGGACGCGAGCGAGCGCTTTAAAACGTGTGTGTGTGTGTGTGTGTGTGTGTGTGTGTGTGTGTGTGTGTGTGTGTGTGTGTGTGCATTTATCCCTGGAGTCAGTTTCATGACTTGTGGCTGTGAGGCTTGTCTACATAATCTGTGAAGGAAGCAGGAAGTTAACGCAGTTTAAGAATGACGGACACAGACTGACAGCTCACAGCGTCACAACATGTCCACAGGTTGATCAGCTCCACCAGACTGACCAACACAAACTGCAGTTCCTCTAACGTCCACCTGAGGCTGGCTGCAGAAGTGAGTCAGTCTCCATAAGTCCCCATGTTCAAATGTCCAACGTGTCTGTAGGACGTCACAGAGACTACGTCCAGGTTTTAGACAGTCTGTAGGACGTCACAGAGACTACGTCCAGGTTTTAGACAGTCTGCGTGGACGTCACAGAGACTACGCCCAGGTTTTAGACAGTCTGCGGGGACGTCACAGAGACTACGTCCAGGTTTTAGACACTCTGTAGGACGTCACAGAGACTACGTCCAGGTTTTAGACAGTCTGTAGGACGTCACAGAGACTACGTCCAGGTTTTAGACAGTCTGTAGGACGTCACAGAGACTACGTCCAGGTTTTAGACAGTCTGCGAGGACGTCACAGAGACTACGTCCAGGTTTTAGACAGTCTGTAGGACGTCACAGAGACTACGTCCAGGTTTTAGACAGTCTGTAGGACGTCACAGAGACTACGTCCAGGTTTTAGACAGTCTGTAGGACGTCACAGAGACTACGTCCAGGTTTTAGACACTCTGTAGGACATCACAGAGACTACGTCCAGGTTTTAGACAGTCTGTAGGACGTCACAGAGACTACGTCCAGGTTTTAGACAGTCTGTAGGACGTCACAGAGACTACGTCCAGGTTTTAGACAGTCTGCGGGGACGTCACAGAGACTACGCCCAGGTTTTAGACAGTCTGCGGGGACGTCACAGAGACTACGTCCAGGTTTTAGACACTCTGTAGGACATCACAGAGACTACGTCCAGGTTTTAGACAGTCTGCGAGGACGTCACAGAGACTACGTCCAGGTTTTAGACAGTCTGTAGGACGTCACAGAGACTACGTCCAGGTTTTAGACAGTCTGTAGGACGTCACAGAGACTACGTCCAGGTTTTAGACAGTCTGTAGGACGTCACAGAGACTACGTCCAGGTTTTAGACAGTCTGCGGGGACGTCACAGAGACTACGCCCAGGTTTTAGACAGTCTGCGGGGACGTCACAGAGACTACGTCCAGGTTTTAGACACTCTGTAGGACATCACAGAGACTACGTCCAGGTTTTAGACAGTCTGCAAGGACGTCACAGAGACTACGTCCAGGTTTTAGACAGTCTGTAGGACGTCACAGAGACTACGTCCAGGTTTTAGACAGTCTGTAGGACGTCACAGAGACTACGTCCAGGTTTTAGACAGTCTGTAGGCACGTCACAGAGACTACGTCCAGGTTTTAGACAGTCTGTAGGACGTCACAGAGACTACGTCCAGGTCTTAGACAGTCTTTATACTGTCATTGGTCTGTATCCAGGATCTGCTGTTATTCAGGAGTCGGCACATTAATATCAGACAGTGTTATTACGCTGAGTCATGTCTCGTCCTCCGCGCTGACTCGTACCTGAACACTTCACAGGTCTGAAGTCTCTCCACGCCGCTCGCCTGCACTGACGGAGGCTCCAGGTGTCGGAGCGGAGGTCACCTTCAGCTTCCCGCCCGCCCTGGGCTTTCCCCTCCCCGCCGCTCCTAATCCGCTGTTAATTAACCAGAATCTGCTCGTTAGCCAAATAATCCATCAAACGGCCAATAAGGTTTAAGAGAACACGCTGAGGGAGACGCTGCTGCTGTTCAGCTCAAATTAACTTTGACTCCAGCGTCACGTCCAGGTGGTTCATTTGGAGCCGCAGCAGGTCCGAGGACGAGCGCGTTCACATCATGTCCTGCATCTACCAGCACGTAATGTGTGTGTGCACACACTCAGTGTCAGCCTCACCGTGTCTCTTTCTTTCCTTTCATTCCTTCGTTTCCTTCCACTCATCTGAACCAAACGTTTGATGTGTCAGCTGATCAGCCGGGTCCACATCGAGACGCTCAGACTCCACTGAGCCGCCGGTGGATTTTCAAAATAAAATACCCCGTGCAAACAGACAAAAGAGAAACAAATGAAGCACGCAGCGTATTTCCACATGTAGAAGCATCTTCAGAAGAACATGAAGCAGGAAAATGACCAAATCTGAGCAAGTCAGCAAAGTCTGCAGGAGAAAGGAGGTCGATGCAGGACGGACCCGAGACGTGGTCGATGGGGTCGTCTTGGTGGTTGGTGTGATCACAGCTGGGTCAGCAGGTGTTCAGCAGGATGTCAGAATACTGAACGTTCTGGACTTTTGGACTAACGTCTTGTTGGAGTGTCAAAGACTGTTTGACAGATTCAAACATCTCATCCACGTCACAGCACGATGCACACTGTGCTTCACTAACTGAGCACGACTCGACATTTTTCTTAACACGAGTCAGCTTGTGAACTTTGTTGTCAGTGCTGAAGGTCCAACATCAACATCTTTAACTTCAGCTTCCTCCAGCTGAGCCTTCCTGCTGTCTCTCTGTTCAGCCTGCCGTGCTGCTCATTTCATTTTTTTTCAGCAGCACGTCGAAAGCACCACAAAGCTCGGTGCATTAAGAATTCACAGAGAGTGAGAACTGAACTTTCAGGGAGCTGCTCTCTGTTCACTCGTAGTCAGCAGGTTGTTTGCTTGGAAGGTCGAAGCGTCTCAGCTGTTTGTGTGCATGTTAATGAAGGAGCGGCTGAAGGAGCGGCTGACGCCTGCTGGTCATTCAAACCACCTGAGAGAGTGTTTGCAGCGCGGAGGGTAGACGGAACGCTCAGAAAGAAAACCTGAGCATCGCCGGTTGTTGAGGAGCGCCACAGTCGAGGCCCGTCACCAGGAAAGACTCTGAATCTGCTCGTCTGCCTTTTTCCAGCCCGTCCTGCCAAACAACCCGATTGGGGAATCAGGCAGCGATTAGTCTCCCCTGAGCCGCACATGAAGGACGATCCACCAGGCTTGTCCTCATTAAGTCTCCATTAGCAGGAGTGTAATGGATTTTTAATGAAGGAGGGAGACACAAACACAAAGATGAGCTCGACCCCCCGACATCAGTGGGGAGTCACGCCAATCATCACCCTGAATCCTCCTGCTCCTGCTCCTCCTCCTCTTCCTGCTCCTCCTCCTCCTGCTCCTCCTGCTCCTCCAGCTCCTCCTCCTCCTCCTGGTTTCTGTGTTTCTTTTTGCCGTCCTCACGTTCCCGTCTCTTTATCACCTCCTGTGAGCTCTCGGAGTGACAGAAGTCCCGCAGACGCGGGTTGGAAGCTGTTTTCCGTCTCTTTAATCTCTCATTAGCAGTTTTGTTTTCTCGCCCTTCGCAGACGACTCGATGGTTTTTATGCGGATCGGACGGCTCTGATGAGAACTCTGGAGAACCAGAAGCAATCAACTCCTCTCTTTACCGGGAGTGTTGATCGTCCCCCGACTGTGTCGACTCCCATTACATGCGTCCGACAGAACACCATTAACATCCTTTATATTTATTTATCTGTGTGTGATTTCACAGCAGTGTGTGAGGCCATTAAAGCTGCAGGAACCAGAGTTCAGCTGAGTCACAGACAGAGTTACATGATTTTAATTTTCACCCCATTTTAAAGCTCATATTCTTCAGATCACAGCCCGGCTAACAAACTGAGCTAACAGCAGCTAACAACTGAGCTAACAGACTGAGCTAACAGCAGCTAACAAACTGAGCTAACAACCGCTAACAAACTGAGCTAACAGCAGCTAACAGACTGAGCTAACAGCAGCTAACAAACTGAGCTAACAGCAGCTAACAAACTGAGCTAACAACCGCTAACAAACTGAGCTAACAGCAGCTAACAGACTGAGCTAACAAACGCTAACAAACTGAGCTAACAGCAGCTAACAAACTGAGCTAACAGCAGCTAACAGACTGAGCTAACAGCAGCTAACAGACTGAGCTAACAAACTGAGCTAACAGCAGCTAACAGACTGAGCTAACAGCAGCTAACAAACTGAGCTAACAGCAGCTAACAGACTGAGCTAACAGACTGAGCTAACAGCAGCTAACAGACTGAGCTAACAGCAGCTAACAAACTGAGCTAACAGCAGCTAACAGACTGAGCTAACAGACTGAGCTAACAGCAGCTAACAAACTGAGCTAACATTAGCTAACAGTAGCTTAGTTTATCGGAGTGACATGAGGCTGATTTTGTCACTGAGCGGTCACGCTGGCCTCAGGTTGATCTTTACTCGCTGAATGTTACCTTTCCCGGTCGGACATCTTGAATTTAAACTCACCTTTTGATCCATTGAACATCGTTTCAGCTCGCAGCGTTTGATTAGAAAGCGTAAAGCCGTCCTGTTTAATTGCTGCCTCCAAAGGTCGGCTTTAATGAATGCTGTGACTCTTTCATAATAATTTATCAAAGACTTTCACTCGGCATATTAAACATGCACAAACACCAAACAGGAGATTGGACTTTTTCTTTGTGCTGCGTTCTCCACGTCAGACGCCAGCTGTGCACAAAGAGATGAAAAGAAGATCAGTCATCATCAATGAATGGAAATCAATGAGAGCTCAAGGTCAGAGACTCAGGATCATCTGGTGTCACTCTGCTAACGCTAACGCACAGAGACTGGATGTAGTCTCCGTGACGTCACCGCAGACTGTCTAAAACCTGGACGTAGTCTCTGTGACGTCCTCGCAGACTGTCTAAAACCTGGACGTAGTCTCTGTGACGTCCCCGCAGACTGTCTAAAACCTGGACGTAGTCTCCTGGACGTAGTCTACGTGACGTCCTCGCAGACTGTCTAAAACCTGGACGTAGTCTCTGTGACGTCCCCGCAGACTGTCTAAAACCTGGACGTAGTCTCTGTGACGTCCCCGCAGACTGTCTAAAACCTGGACGTAGTCTCTGTGACGTCCCCACAGACTGTCTAAAACCTGGACGTAGTCTCTGTGACGTCCTCGCAGACTGTCTAAAACCTGGACGTAGTCTCTGTGACGTCCCCACAGACTGTCTAAAACCTGGACATAGTCTCTGTGACGTCCCCGCAGACTGTCTAAAACCTGGACGTAGTCTCTGTGACGTCCCCACAGACTGTCTAAAACCTGGACGTAGTCTCCGTGGGATGTTTTATAACAAAATAATGTCCCAGTAGTTTTGAAAGCTCCTTGGAACCTTCTTGAATCCAAACATCAGCGTGAATCACACAAACCTTCAGTACAGCGTCACAGAGAATCAGGAGACATCCTGAAGGTGAAATCAAATGAAAGAACGTGACGACAAAGAATCCACAGAGCAAACGTCTTCACTGTCACTCTCCATTCAAAGCCATCGTGGATGAACTTCCTCTGGAGTCTGCTCTGCTCTCGGGGGGGGTCCATCCCAGAGGAGAGATCCTCCTGTGAAACAGTCTCTGTGACAGTCTCTGATCAGACAGAGGAAACCTCTGAGACTGCTGTACGCTCAGCATAGCAGGACAGGGAGAGGAGACGAGGCTTCCTCCTCAGACTGAAGGTACGTGATGATCTATGGAGGCTGCTGTCACTCTGCTGTCTATGAAATACTGGACTACTTTCCACACAGTGAGCAGCAGCTCAGGTTCAGGATCCTCCTCACCCTCAGAGAGCTCCATCTGAACACTGACATGTGATGACAGCCCAGTGGATGGAGCGTGAGGATTTTCCCAGCCGGCTGGATCAGAGCGGTGATCACGCGTCTCCACCAGCGCGTCTCGTGTGGAGGAGACGGAGCGATCTCCTCAGAGACAGGTGGAGAAGAGCTGTCAGAGCCTCCACTCTCATGCTGACTGAGAGTAATCCGACTGTGTGTGTGTGTAACAGCCGGGCTGAGTCAGCAGACTGTCTAAAACCTGGACGTAGTCTCTGTGACGTCCCCGCAGACTGTCTAAAACCTGGACGTAGTCTCTGTGATGTCCTGCAGACTGTCTAAAACCTGGACGTAGTCTCTGTGACGTCCCCGCAGACTGTCTAAAACCTGGACGTAGTCTCTGTGACGTCCCCGCAGACTGTCTAAAACCTGGACGTAGTCTCTGTGACGTCCCGCAGACTGTCTAAAACCTGGACGTAGTCTCCGTGACGTCCCGCAGACTGTCTAAAACCTGGACGTAGTCTCCGTGACGTCCCCGCAGACTGTCTAAAACCTGGACGTAGTCTCCGTGATGTCCTGCAGACTGTCTAAAACCTGGACGTAGTCTCTGTGACGTCCCCGCAGACTGTCTAAAACCTGGACGTAGTCTCTGTGACGTCCCGCAGACTGTCTAAAACCTGGACGTAGTCTCTGTGACGTCCCCGCAGACTGTCTAAAACCTGGACGTAGTCTGTGTGACGTCCCCACAGACTGTCTAAAACCTGGACGTAGTCTCTGTGACGTCCCCGCAGACTGTCTAAAACCTGGACGTGGTCTCTGTGACGTCCCCGCAGATTGTCTAAAACCTGGACGTGGTCTCTGAGACGTCCCCGCAGACTGTCTAAAACCTGGACGTAGTCTCTGTGACGTCCCCGCAGACTGTCTAAAACCTGGACGTAGTCTCTGTGACGTCCCGCAGACTGTCTAAAACCTGGACGTAGTCTCCGTGACGTCCCGCAGACTGTCTAAAACCTGGACGTAGTCTCCGTGACGTCCCCACAGACTGTCTAAAACCTGGACGTAGTCTCTGTGACGTCCCCGCAGACTGTCTAAAACCTGGACGTAGTCTCTGAGACGTCCCCGCAGACTGTCTAAAACCTGGATGTAGTCTCTGAGACGTCCTCTTGAAGTCTTTTTTTTTGATATTCAGAACAGCAACTGAGCATCTGAGACTGAACTTCTCAGACACAAACACGAGGCAGGACGCAGCTTTGAATGACCTCGTGGTGATGATTCATTTCAGCTCTGTGTGTTAGCAACAGAACCTCGCCTGGCGTCTACATGGAGCTCAGACAGGAAATGTCGTGATTCTTTCCGGTTGTGTTCAGGTGCACGTCTCCTGACGAGGTCCTGGATGTCAGACAAGCATGTGGAAGTTCTCGGTAAAGTCATTGTCGTGGAGGCTTTTGAAGGTCATCAGGCACTAACGTTTCCAGATGAAAGGCTTCAGATAATTGGAGCAGGTTCAGACGAGGCTGAACAAATGAAATGAACCCAGCGGAGGACGACAACATGAAACCGAGTCAAAGACACATCAAAGCAGAGAAAGACGAGCAGATCAAAAGCAGAGCGCACGGAGCCGTAATGTCGCCGCCATTACAGCTCATTGTTCCATTATTCTGCATCTGACCTGCCGAGCCGCCGTGCACGTGATGAAAACGCCTCCAGCCCTGCAACACTTTAGCTCTTTAACTCCGTCTCCTCCTCTCTGAGGCTCCTCAGCCGCCTGCTCGACATTTCCCCGGAGACTTCTCAAACTTGGTACGGAGAGACGAGCAGCTTGTGAGAGGCCATCTCGTCTTTTTTATTGTGCTGCTGCACAGCTGCTGCTGACGCCGCCAGAGAGATTAAATGTGCAGAAACGACATTCACACTTAAAGGAACAGGTCAGAGTTCGTTCGCTGTGGTCGGCTGGGCGTCTAAGAGCAGGCCCGGTCAGCAGCGTGTGCTTCTCAGTCTGCATCCACACATCTCTGTCAGGACGATGTCACATTTTGTAAATACCTGAATTATTAATTTGATCTTGTAAATATTTTAATGGATTGATTCTCCTCAAACTTTGATTGGAGAAGAGTTGGCAGCACCAGAGTCGATCCATGCGGGCCGAGGGCTGACGGTCAGCGTCGTCATACTGAAGTATGCTGCTCCACAGTGTGTGTGTGTGTGTGTGTGTGTGTGTGTGGCTGGGCGGCGACCAGAAGAGGAAGTTGTCAAGGTCGCTCAGACTTGGTCGACTTCGTCTCCTCGCTTCATTAGGCGCCTGATTGGCCTCGAGTTCAGCGCCCGGATGGAGCTGTTTTATCAGACGGAGTCATAACGGTCACACCTGGGCCACACACACACACACACACACACACACACACACACACACTAACAAAGATGGTCATATCCACTGTATTGAAGGATACGTCCAAATGAAATACACCATGATGACAGCAACTACAAACATCGCTGCGTTGGCATTCGGCCCAAATTAGAGTTCACTAATGAAGTCGAGATCGACACCGAACAGCTTGACAACGCACACACACACACACACACACACACACTGAAGGGCTTCAGGGCCATGAAGACATCTGAGTCGAACACATTTTTCCACCAATTTGGCTCCGTTCCACAGCGCAGACTTTAATTGGGTGTAAGCAGCAACAAGATGACAGTGGATGTGTCGACGCGTCGGTGTGAACCTCCCACGACTGTCAGTGAGCTGTAACCGACACTGTGCTGTCCAAAAATAGAATAACAATAATAATAAAGAGTCAAGATAAAAGGGTTTGAAGGTTCTTTGAAGGTGCTTCACCTCCTCTGGTCCTCCTCCCGCCTTGGCTCATCTCGTCCGTACCGTCTCGTACAAACAGCTGCCAGAACATCTTCAAATAATGGATGATAGTCCAGCTTTCCACTTCAGGAAACTCTCTCTCGCGGTGGCTCTTCGTGTTGTTGGATGGGTGGAGTAGGTGGTAACTAGGTAACCATAGCAACATCATTTCCACTTGATAGCCAGTGTGTTGGAAGAAATGATGAAGAAACAGCAACTCCCGTGTCCTGAGAGGTGAAATGACTTCCCACGTATGTATCAGTCTGAGCAGGGAGCGGTCAGCGCTCCTCATCAGGTCCAAGTCTGAGAAGTTCTGCTGCTTTTGATCAGAGATTATTCACAAGGAGCGTCAGTCATCGTGTCTGTGAGAGCGATCGAGGTTTATAACGACACCGCAGAGAAAATGATAGCAGCAGTCAGCTGCTGGATGTTTACGTGATCGTCCTCATTCACTCAGCTGTGAAAACATGCGTGTTCTATTGATGATCGGGACGGTACTGAATGATTTGGTTTCTCGTGCAGGATCACAGAAGAAAGAACATGGTGCCATTATTCTCAGAGGACTTGTTCCAGCTCAGATTCTGAATGAGCTGGAGCAGATGAAGCTGGAGGAACAGCCGTGCAACAAACCTGTGCAAGTGTCTGAGTACCAGAGAGAACAGGACGCACTGATGGGAGTAAAGCCTCGAGGTGCAGGTGAGAGAACATGTATCAACAGGAAGCAGAAAACATGCGGCTCGGCTCTGACCGTGGAGTCTGTCCCCCGCACAGGTCAGCTACAGCTCGTCCATCTGAGTGGGAGGTCATCGATCCTCTGTGTGTGGAACATTCAGCCTAATAATCATGTTGTGTCCAGGACAATATCTGCAAACCCTGAAGATCCGGACGCTCTGCCTGAGGAGGTTGACCCAGGTGCTGACTCTGAAACAGGAAGTCAAGATCCACTTTTTCTTTCTCTCTTCAACTGCTGCTGTTTGTGTGTCGGCTGCCTCTGGCCTGATTCTGAAAACACACTGGAACAAAAAATGATGCATCCTGAAGCCTCATGTTGTTACTAACTTCTAGCCTGGATTGACGGTAGTGGAAAGTAAGAAGACAGTGATGGACAGTGTGGAGTGGATAGGCTCCTCACAGTCATGGTGGACCGTGTGGACAGTGTGGACAGTGTGGACTGTGTAGATTGTGTGGACTGTGTGGACCGTGTGGACAGTGTAGATTGTGTGGACTGTGTGGACTGTGTGGACTGTGTGGACAGTGTGGACAGTGTGGACAGTGTAGACTGTGTGGACAGTGTGGACTGTGTGGACTGTGTAGACTGTGTGGACAGTGTGGACTGTGTGGACAGTGTAGATTATGTGGACTGTGTGGACAGTGTGGACTGTGTGGACTGTGTGGACTGTGTGGACTGTGTCAGTTGTGAGTCACCCGGTTGTCTGTTTAATGTTTTGGTGCAGGAGGTTAAAGGACTAATTTACTCCTCTAAATTATTCTTGGGAGCATTTAAATGAATTATTTTTGTAATCAGTCTCCATGACTTTATTATTGTATTGCTGCTCTTTGACTGGCTGCTTGTGATGTGATTTCAGAGAAGGTCGAGGACTCCGCTGAGATTTTTGTTTCTTCAGTTCTGACTGATTAATGAGGAGTCACAGGAGTTTACTGACTTTAGAGACATGTGACTCGTGGACAGACTCCATCCGGTGGACCGTTAGGGTTGAATGGTCCACCTAGAATTACAAGAAGACACTAATGTTGATGTTTGAGCCACGGAGGACTGAAAGAGAAGTAAAGGAAGGAAAGATGGAGAGACCGTCCCTCAACAGAGGAAGGAGGTTACGACACAACACAGTCCTAAGATCAACAACCATCTACACCATGTGACCCTAACGATGAGGACAGGGAGGGGCAACACGACAGGTGTTCTTGATCAGGTGTGTTTCCATGTGCAGCAACTAGATTTGATGCTTTGATGCAGTTTATTTGACACTTCTCGTACAGAGCAGGTTTATATTATTTACAGAGACCCAAATATTTACACAGTAAGTAGCAGAAAATCTATAAAATATAATAGCATGAATAGAAGTTCACTCCAATATTATTTTATTCAACAGAGTAATGTGCTAAAGAAGACAACAGGAGCATGCAGCTGTAAAAATGAACACCACGTTGGCAGTTTTCAGCTGAAAGGTCAGAGATCCTCACACACACACAGCGGTTCACAAAGAGTAATAAAAGTAACATGCATTTATACACTTCCTGCCTCCAACCTTTAACTAGATTAGAAGAAACTGAAGTTCAGTTGATTCACATCCTGACCAGTGAATGTGACCCTTATCTTCAGCCTTGAAGGTTATCACGAGAACTCCTCGTACGTAGTTTGCTGCCAAACCCTCAGCGGGCGCAGCTGTGAGGAACTGCAGTCACATTCCTAAAAATCCACCGAGCATAGCAAAATACAATTCAGTTAAAGGTTAAAAGTGTAATGGATACATTTTGTCACCATGTGCGCGATATCACATTAACCTACTGCAGCAAAGTCAGGAGCATCAGCACGCTGCATCCAGGTCTGCATCCAGGTCTGTATTCTGGTCTGCATCCTGGTCTGCATCCTGGTCTGCATCCAGGTCTGCATCCTGGTCTGTATTCTGGTCTGCATCCTGGTCTGCATCCAGGTCTGCATCCAGGTCTGCATCCTGGTCTGTATTCTGGTCTGCATCCTGGTCTGTATTCTGGTCTGCATCCTGGTCTGCATCCTGGTCTGTATTCTGGTCTGCATCCAGGTCTGCATCCAGGTCTGCATCCAGGTCTGTATTTTGGTCTACTGGACCCGGTTTCATTTATTACCCTGGCAGCACTTGTAACAAAGGACTTGTAGATATTTCTCCTAACCATTGATAACCTATATGTATTTATATATACCTGTGAATAAAAGTTCAAATCCACTCTACAGTAGGTGAGAAGGATCATCAATTATTCTGTCGGGTTCACTTCTTATCAGGGAGAAAGCAGGTCGTCCCATTCATTACATCTGAGGTTTAAGTTGTGAAAGAGAAAAATAAAATGTAGCAACCTGCAGTGACTCCTATAAAAATTCACCCTCAGTATAGTTGAATGTAAAACCTGGACGTAGTCTCTGTGACGTCCCCGCAGACTGTCTAAAACCTGGACGTAGTCTCTGTGACATCCCCGCAGACTGTCTAAAACCTGGACGTAGTCTCTGTGACGTCCCCGCAGACTGTCTAAAACCTGGACGTAGTCTCTGTGACGTCCCCCAAACATGTTTTTGCTGTGAATTTGAACATGGGGACTTATGGAGTCGGACTCACTTCTGCAGCCAGCCTCAAGTGGACGTTAGAGGAACTGCAGTTTGTGGCTTTTTGACTTCAGACAGAGTTTGCTGCTTTTCCTGATCTAATGACTCTCATATATATTTTTATTTTTGCCTTTACTGTTGTCACATTTATTGCCACATTCTGTACTTTTGTTTGTTCTGATAATGTTCCAGTCCGCCAGCTCAGCTTGTACATCTCTCAAAAAGCTGGAATATTTCAGCCTGTCACTTCAGTCTTTTTTCTTTCAGAGGTGATGGAGGCAGGATATATTTTTAAGAAATAAATCAATAGCTATCCAAAAGTGGCTGGAGCGAGCCATCGTCTTCCTCTTTTATCTCCTGCCGTCTTCTTTTCACCCTCCCACGTCTGCCCTCTCCATTCGAAGAAGCAGATCCTGGTACAATAGAGCAGATAGATCTGCCATAGTTATGTCCCCGTCGTTGGGACCGGGGCGTCATCCAATTAGAGGCATTCAATAAAAAGTGGCCTGACCGGACGTGTGAAGAAGAAAAGCTGAATATCTTTTGAATTTCCTGACTGCCACAAAAAAACTGTCTCGATAGCAGTTTGCTCTGACACCTGTCAAAAGCTTCAGCGCTGTGAGTGAACTGTGAAGAGGGATAAAGAAATACATGAGCCGGTGCTTTGAATGAAGACGTTCAGTCAAAGTACAGCAATTGTTGAAGTGAGCTGAACCGCAGCAGAAAGATGAAACATATTCCTGAAAAGTGGAAAGTGTTCCTGCAGAAATGGACCAAACTGGAAATCAGTTAAAGTCTCCACAAAAAACCCCAAAACAACTAAATGTCTTACCAGACAGAAATGAATCTGAGCTGCAACACTTCTTCAGTTTTTAGCCTTTATAAGACAAACCTTCATGAGTTTGTCTTTAGAGCTTTATAAACTTCAATCATCAGCCAGCCTTTGTTGAACAAAGTCTGTTGTAATAATGACTGTATAACGAGTGGACGTCAATCAAAGCGTCCACGCTCTGAATCCTGCATAACTTTAAGCCTTAATATAATGTGAACAGGTGAGTTGTATATAAATTCACCCTCAGTACAGTTGTCATGAACGGGGAAATTAGCTACAGAGACCAAAACTGTTTTTTGTACCAGGCTGTAAACATGTTTATTTCTGCTGTCTAACATGGGGACTTATGGAGACTGACTCACTTCTGCAGCCAGACTCTAGTGGTCGTTAGAGGAACTGCAGTTTGTGGCATTCATTACAGCTAGTTACACTCCGACACAAACACCAAGCCACTTGATTTAGATTAAATATGAAGCAGGTGTCAACAGAAGCGGGAAAAAATCCAGTTGCAGATTACACTGTACAGTGTGTTCAGTTCATGTCGCCATCTAGTGGTTGAACAGGAAAACCAAATGAAACAATGCAGTGTACGACTAAAGTCAGCGTTGGACTCTTCTTAGCCATCACTGCAACACTCGCCCCCGTGAGAAGTTTGTCAGGAGCTGCCACTGCCTGACACACTGCAGAGTGCAAAGAGACGAAGACATCGTGAGTTCATCGTCACATCATCACCGTCAGTAAACAGGGACTGACGCGGCTCTCTGCCCAGGCGGGGACTTGTTCCATCTTCATGTTCCAATATTTCATATTTGACACTTCAGTTTAGCTCTGTGTGATTTGGCGTTTTGCATCTGTGCAGTCAGGAGATAAAGATGATTATGACTTATTGTCTTAATTTAGTGAAATCATGACGAGCAGAGAGGAGCTGAAACGAGAGGAGAAAATAATTACAGAGTTATTACACGGCTTTGTTCAGTGCTCCGCTCTGATTGGCTGATGGAGACCGTGAAAAGGTCACATGTTTTAAAGTTTCAATGGAGCAAAGACTCGTTCGCAGGCGTCACTGATACTCGTATGAAGCAATACGAACCGACTTAATGGCAATAAACTGAAATCACTCCACCGACGCTGGTTCGTACTTTGTCAGTCAGTGAATGAAATGTTTGATCGATCAGAGCGACATGCTAGCTCATATTTTCAGCACACTCGGTAGTCGGACCTTCCCCCATCAGTGCCTTGATTTGCTCGACCTGCTTCGTGAGGTTCAGACGTCGTGATCTGTTTGCAGAGAGCTCAAACAGTGTCAGACGGAACAATGCCTCATAACGAGATGATTGAACAGCCTGAGGACTCATACCTGTTCATCTTAGTGAACAGACGGTGGAGGTACCTCTCCCCGCAGTCAGACAGGCTGCAGCTGTTTTTACATCTACAAGACCGGGCGAACCGCCGAGTTCTGGATCATCTGAAAGGGTTTCACTGTGGGAGGCCCGTCAGGAGGACGACCGGTCCGGATCAGGAGCTGGCTTCATCTCCCACCTGCCAGACTTCATCACTGAAAGACTGTTCAGACCGCTCACACAGGAAATGACAGCTCAAACATGTCTGATGCTTTTAAATAATCATTCTGCTTAATGTGCTAATTTCATTTAAAAACTATCCAGTTTGAGGACTTTGTTGTCTTCGAGTCTAAGAAGTGAAGTACAGTTATTCAGTCTGCAGCTGACAGAAGTAACACTGCTGAAAAAGTTCAGGAAAGAGTGACCTCATAAAGTTTGATGCAGTGTTTGGACAGCGCCTTTCAGAAGCTCGCTCCTCGCTTCTACAGACGGACTGACAGATTTAATTTCAAACTCTGAGTCACGTTCGAAGTTTGACAAAGTGAAATGAAAAGTCTGAGTGTCAGAGGGTTAAACTTCGGAAACGAGCGAGCTGAACAGAAAATCACAACAATCCATCTGAGAGCGAGCTGAGGAAGTCAAACCAAACTGTTACTGAGGAGAAAAAGCTCCTGTATCACTGTGAGTGCTGCAGACAGCAGGTGTGTCAGGTGACACGCCCAGGCTCCGGGTCGGGAGAAGTACGTAACGCTTTACGGCACTAAGTCACACAGCACCAACTATTTCACTGATTCTGGTGAAACTGGATCAGATTTTATGGAGAAAATCTGGGACTGACTTTTAGTGGTTGGTGAGAGCTTGGTGAAATAAAAGGCTGAAAGACAGACGCCGAGCTGGCTGACTGCTGCTGGACTAGTCAGTAAGATTAGCTGCTGCTGCTGACCTGGATGATGATTGATCAGAAGTAATGTAATCAGAACAAATACTCGAGTACAGCTGGACATAGTTACACAGTTACACTCTGACGCTGGAGGCAACAACATCTTTTTAATGGTGATCCTGGTTGAATCCTGGTTTCCTTTAGTTTTTAGTTTTACAGCTTCATCAGCTGAAATGTGATGATGGCGTTATCAGATCATAAAACTCAGGATTGGTGGCAGGGGGTCAATCTGCATCCCAAAATGCAACGGGACATTTTTAACAGAATTGCACACGCTCAGCAAACCCACAGGAACAAGTGTGTGTGTGTGTGTGTGTGTGTGTGTGTGTGTGTGTGTGTGTGTGTGTGTGTGTGTGTGTGTGTGTGTGTGTGTGTGTGTAGTCCATGGATTTCCCTACAGAGGCCGTGGTTTGCACGCAGCGCTGCAGCCGTAACAGATGAAGATGGATTAGCGTCTCCGTCTGACTGTCTTAGGGAAGCAGAAACAGGACGGAGACGCACCGACACTCGCAGAGCAAACACATTACTCCACCCTGCCAAGGTCCCCAGATGAAAGGTTCAGCAATTTTGTTGGCTGGTTATCAAAACCAAGACGCAGCAGTTTCCTCTGCTCTGCCTCTCTCCATGTATCCGCCGCCTCCCTCCTGCACCTCCTTCTGGGAGAGGAGGCTGCTGACTCAGCCGACGGGCTGCTGGATTCTTTTGTTTGATGACATTTCGTGCCTCTGTGTTTGTGTCCTAACTCGGAGGTCGTCTCTGTAAGATCATCACCCTCTTGTTGAACCGCTAGGATGTTGCCATCACCACCACGTCCACCCGGTCAGCGGACAGTCAATCCAAGCAGAACCTCAGGACGATGGTCTTCCTAAGACGAGCCGCTGTCTGTCCGTGTTGGCTGTTGACTTTAAAAATCGACTCTGATCTCCAAGACAAAAGTCTAAACCTCCAAATTTGGGCAAAGGAGTCAATAAATGGAGACGTCGCAGCTGTCCGCAGCTTGTCTTCTGATCTCATGAAGACATTTGCCGTGTTAAGTGTGGTTCTGACCTGACCCGGTCTCTCGGGTGTATCATGCCTGTCACAGCCCGGCGCTCTCGAGGATCAGTCAGTCTGACAGGTCATTAACCTGACGGAGGCAGAGCAATACCAATCCACCGCTGAAAGGTCGGGGAAAGGTCAGATTCATACGCTGACTTCTCTGACTGATACGAACCACGCCGAGCCATCTATAACTGCACCACCCCGACAAACACCCACAGCTCCTACACCACCTTCTTCTTCTCTTGTTTTGGTCCTCGGGGGACTAAATGTGAGAACAGAGACCTGACAGGAGGTCACTGGTTCACGTCTTCACACCAGAGGCGAAGAAGATTTATAGGACAGACGTGACCGTGATCTTACACGAGGCCGGAAATCAGAATGAAACATGAACTCTGCTGTCGGAGCACTCAGGCGTCGACGTGTCGCTCCAGCCGACCGTGGTTACACTCTGATGCTAACAATGTTCACTGCAGCATATATTCGTCGTGTCAGAGCATTGAAAGCGTCCGGATGCGAGCAGCGTCAGGCTGGAGTCACGCTGTGAAGCCTCCGGGCCTGAACAGGAGAAGCTGAATGAGAGCGACGCAGTAACAGCAGGTTTGATTTCCCGGCTGCTCGCTGTGGCTTCTGCCTCACACTGGATGTTTTATTCAATATTTTATTTATATTTCCAGTTTGAACCATCAATGATGTGAATAATGACGGAACTCGAACAACATTTATCTCTAAAGGTGGACTTTAAATATTTACATGGAAATATAGAAATACTTCTTAGTCCATTACTGACCTGACATTATTATGTACAAGTTAAAAATGTATTAAAAATGTAAACTTTAGTGATTAACGTATTTAGTTTAACTTGAACTATGAATAAATGATATTCACACATTAATGCATGAATAATAAGGCAGTTATAGGATGTGCTTGTTGATTTGTGTGTCGATGCTTCCTGTGTCGGTCGTTGCGTTGCTGCTGTCTGAGCTTCAGCTGGCTCACTGCAGGCTGCTCTGTGTTAGATGAACTGTAGCACACGCAGACAGAATGATTCCCTCGTCTCAGCCACGTTGTCTTAAAGTAACATCTGTGACTTGTTGCCTTCAGTGTCAGAGAGTAAGTCACTGTGGTAATTATGTTCGGCTGTACTCGAGTATTTCTTCAGATTACATTACTTTCACCACAGTGAAACAGTTGTTGGTGTGTGACACAGCGCCGAACAGACAAATGACAGAGACGCCGTTCACCTGATCACAGGTCAGATTGTCTGCAGCTTCCACAGAAATGACATGAACTCACAGCTGATCTTTGTATCGGAGCTCGTCCTGGTGAAGCGGTGATCAGACAAACAGACGTTCTGCTGCTGTTCACACTGAAGAACCGTGTTAACGTCAGCGCGAATGGACGTCTTCCTCTAATGATGAAGCTTCATTATCAGGCAGAAGCTCCTTCTTCTCACGCTGGAACTGACTGAACCGTGATCACTAATAAAAACAGGCAGTGTAGAAGAGTTCGTTTGTTCTGGAGGTTTTAACAAGAGGACAGAAACAAAGCTTCAATCTGCATCAGTAACAACGGTGACTCATGAATATGACTCGGTCTCAAACACTGTGTTACACAAACTGGTGAAGCTCCTGATGCCCAGCTGGGAGGTGGAAGTCAAACAAATGCTTCAAACACTTTATCATGACTCCAAATTGGAAATATTAGGAAGAGAAACGCGGATCAGCCGCTTTCCACCAACTAAACTCAGCAACGATAAATCATCTCCTCATCGTGAACAGGGTCGACCTGTACGCTGCTGCAGGAGGTCCACGCGGCAGGAATGAGTCACACACTCTTATATACACTATCTTCTCTAATCCTAATAAGCAATTAGGAAATACTAACGAATAAACCCAGCAGCAGTCACATGGTGTCAGCCGGCCGTGTGCTGACGTCACTGCAGATACATCCGTGTTCAGTGAAACCTGCTCACAGCGAGTGTCATTGTTACTCGCCGAATAAATCCCTGCAAAGAGAAAAAGAAGTGAAACAAATGCAGATCCTCTGCTGGAGTTTGTCTGAACACAGCGAGCTGTTACCGTGTCCGTGAGGAGAGCACACCTCCAACCAAAAACTCAGAAGCTGTGAACTGAAACGCTTTTCTTCACTCTGCTTTATGATAAAAGCTTCAAGGATGATTTTCCACAGGAATGTTGTACTTAACAGTTCTTGTTGCTTAGTAACGGCTCCCCGATAACTGCCCCGCTGTTCAGTTTGAAAAGATCAGAGTCAAGGTTAGCGGCTGAGGCTTCACCTACCTGGATTGTTATTAATGACCTTGATGCTCTGCTGGCATGACGAACAAACACCCGACCTGGCACTGAACCGGAGAGACGCCGCGAAGAAGCTGTCAAACAATGGATGACAGCGAGGACGGAGTCCTTCACAGTAAAGTTTGAACAGCCGAGGACGGACGGACGGACGAATGAACCTGTCCTCCAACAGTCCTGCAGATTATTGAATGAAACAGTTCAAAATGTAACATCAGGACATTTAGAGACGTGTCGTCTCTGAGACTTCACCTCACCGTCTGATGTGAACTGTCTTTAGAGTTTATATATTTATTATATTCAGTTTTATTTTGGTCTTTTGTTGAGTTTTAGTGCTTCAGTTGAACTCGACTTTAAAGTTTTACACTGAGTAACATCGCTGAGGTTCATTTGTTTTCAGTGTAAAGTTTTAATTTTGAAACAATGTGGGAACATTTGGGGACCTTGAATAAAGCCCTGAGGGACTGCCAGCATTTTATATTATAAGTATATAAAAACACATTTCCAAGAATCTGAAGGAAAGATGAAGACGATTCTTTTATAGACAAATAATCCGTCGTGGTCGTCCGGCGTGGATGAATCCTGCTGCAGCAGAGACGCTGTTAAAACTCTTCATCGGGCTCTGGAGAGAAGAAGAACAACACCTCTACACGATTTAAGAGTTTTCTGATGATTTGGCCCTTTTTAATGATGTTATTAAATATTTGTAGGTCGTGTTCTTCGTCATGTTTTAGGTCTTTGTTTCATGCCAGCATCGAGGTGAAACAGACTGCGATCCGTGTTCAGAGCAGCAGCATCTCTGGCAGACGCACACGGGTCATTAAAGTGTTCGACCGCAAGATTTATGGAGGCAGAACGGGCCATAAGTCAACCGGGTAAAGGCCAATGAAAAATTAATAACTGATAGGCTATTCAATAATTCAGGAGTGGATGATCTGGTCAAAAGAAACATTAATACTAATATAAAGTATTTATGAGCCTCACGTGTCCGTAAAAACACATCCACCATAGAAACACCAGAGAAAGGACGTCACATGACCACAGTCTGTCACATGACCACAGTCTGTCACATGACCACAGTCTGTCACATGACCACAGTCTGTCACATGACCAGTCTGTCCACTCAGCATCAGTGTAATCCACTCTGTACAAACTCTGCCAACGTTATTGTAGTGTTAGACAAACGTTACTTTAGTGTTAGATGAGCGTAGGAATGAGGCGAATCATTTCATGTGGATCAGACACACGCTGAATGAAACACAGACTCTCGTTAAGTCACCGCCTATCGTGTGTGTGTGTGTGTGTGTGATGGGATTTCTTTCAGCCGTTTCCATAGTAACTACCACCGCGTTTCCTGCTTCTGAGCGCACCGACCTTTTGACAATATAAAAAATGTTTGATGAGCAGACTGATGGAGACGTCAGCTTTGGTGGGACGTAGCTAACAAGCTAGCGTTCAGTAAGCGTTGATGCGTTGCTTGGCAACAGCACAGTCCCAGTTTGTAAGTTGTGAACGAGTCTCGGCCCGGCAGTGAAACCGGGCTCGGGCTCTGATGGTGCTGGATTCACTCAGCACACGTGTGTTTGTGGCCTCACACTGACCGGCCCGTATTTAAATATAAAACATATAAAGAAGCAGAATGTAAACAGAGCTAGCAGAGTGCTACGTGTGTTAAACTGGGATGATTCATCAGAAACAAACAGAGCTGGAGTTAGCATGCGCTCACATCACCGCTCTGTGCCGGCGGTACCGACCAAAGCTCAAACCAGATTTATCCTCAGCCCGTCAGACTGTGATGAATCATCCTGAACCTTCTGCAGTCTGAGCGATGGATCCCCGGGCGTGAATCAGAGCGTCTCCTGAGCGACTTGGGAGAGTTAAAATGGCCTCAGTGCTCAGTTCAGACAGCCGACGAGTTTCTGCAGCGGACGACTAATAAACAAGATAATGAACGAAAAAACAGGCGAGAGGGGCCGCGGCGCGGCTAACATGCTCACAGTGACAATGCTAACTGGCTGAAGTTTAGCAGGGATAGTACAGTACAGGTCACCAATTCAGTTCATCCTCAGGGGAACATGAACGTTTCATGGTGAGAGACATTTTAATCACAGACGTAAAAACAAAAAGACAGTTACTGACTTCCCAACCAAGTCCCATCGCCTCCGTCAGGATGTTAAATAGCTGCAAACTGATCAGCTGGAGCTCTGCATCCATACAACAGATCCTCACAGCACAGACGGAGGTCACACTGTGGGAAATGTGAAGAACTACTCTGCTTCTGTAAAAATCTGTTGTTGTCGTCGTTGTTACTAAAGTTGAGCAAGAAGTCAAACTTTTCCCAGCAGTAGGAAAATGTGTAGGCAGATCTGAGTGTGACTCTGCATCTCAGCGTCCGCCCGAGTTACAACTTTTATCCAACATGGGCAGAAAAACTGAGGCAGAAACTTTCAGCAGACCCGGATCAAGGTGGACGGACTGTGAACCACTAAGCTCTGCTGTCTGTTAACTAAAACATCACAATCCATTAAATATTTGTCGTGAAGTGCTGGCTCGACTGACATTCCCATCCCACAGCCATGCAGACAGAGATATTCTGTTCACCATTATATCAGCATACGACTAACAAAAAGTCTTGAGGCTGTGAACAGTTGCTGTGTTTGTCTAACCTGGAGGAACATCCTGATCGAAACATGTCTTCCTCGAGGTCTGTACTCTCCTGATTAAACATCTCTCTGCAAACAAACAGCTTCAACTCGTCAATAACGTACAGCAGCTCCTCGGCTCAGGCTGCACAGTGCAGAGGCGGCTGAAGTCCACGGGTCATGCAGAAGTCAGACAGGAAGGACGACCTCCAGAGACTCTGAACTGCCTCTGCAAACATCTCTGAATCACGGTGAACTTTGATAACTGTGGAGTCCTGAAGGCTCACAGTCGAACTCCACGACTGAAAGAAAATCTGTTTGATTACTTTCTGTTCATACCCTCGTTTGGTTTCTGCTGCTTTGACCAGCGTTAATCACCAAACACCGTTATGAAACTAACGAGGCGAGGTCAAATCACTCAGGTGATTCTTCTTCAAACTCCTCCCTGTGCGTCCAGCACTCAATGAGGAATGACCGCTTTGTCTTCAAACTGCACTGTTATCATCTCCACGGATCACCTGGAGTCACACACCACCAACTATTTCACTGATTTTGGAGGAGAGAGTGAGCGAGCAAGAAGCCGCCGGACAAGAGTAAATCTGGGACTGACTTTTAGTGGTTGGTGAGAGCTTGGTGAAATAAAAGGCTGAAAGACAGACGCCGAGCTGGCTGACTGCTGCTGGACTAGTCAGTAAGATTAGCTGCTGCTGCTGACCTGGCTGATGATTGGCTGCTGCTGCTGACCTGGATGATGATTGGCTGGTTGGTTATTTCTTTTGTGCTGACTATGGGGTAAAAGTCAAAAGGAATCATCCTCTGGAGAACATCAACAGATCTTCTCGTGGTAGTCCAGATATGACATTTATCACATAAAACAAAGAACAGAGGTATTTTCACTGGCTGTGGTATAAAGTTAAATAACAGAAGACAGAGCTGAATTAAGACATATCTCTGCTCTTATTGCTCTCTGTGGCTCGTCTTCATCGCTGTCTCTCATCCAAACATCCATCCTCATCACTCTGCATCTTCTGGCACAAACCTCTGTGATGACAAAGCAGCGCTGCAGTCTTTATATTTCATCTCAGCTGTTAAAGTATCAACACGATCATCTGTCAGAGTCCTCAAACATCAGAATGACGACGTTTGAGCCAGACTTTATCTGCCAAGTTCAAGTGAAAAAAGATTTCTCTCTTCTCTGAAGATTAGGAGTTCACACAACGTCACAGTAACAGAACCTCTGAACCGGCAGTGTCCAGTCTAACAGTGAACACAGCAACAGAACCTCTGAACCGGCAGTGTCCAGTCTAACAGTGAACACAGCAACAGAACCTCTGAACCGGCAGTGTCCAGTCTAACAGTGAACACAGCAACAGAACCTCTGAACCAGCAGTGTCCAGTCTAACAGTGAACACAGCAACAGAACCTCTGAACCGGCAGTGTCCAGTCTAACAGTGAACACAGCAACAGAACCTCTGAACCGGCAGTGTCCAGTCTAACAGTGAACACAGCAACAGAACCTCTGAACCGGCAGTGTCCAGTCTAACAGTGAACACAAGCAACAGAACCTCTGAAACGGCAGTGTCCAGTCTAACAGTGAACACAGCAACAGAACCTCTGAACCGGCAGTGTCCAGTCTAACAGTGAACACAGCGACAGAACCTCTGAACCAGCAGTGTCCAGTCTAACAGTGAACACAGCAAACAGAACCTCTGAACCAGCAGTGTCCAGTCTAACAGTGAACACAGCAACAGAACCACAACTTCTATCTACGACACAAAGATCAGAACTTTATTTAATGTGTGTTGATTTTAAATATATATTATATAATATATATAATATATATATTATATTATCGATTTTCCATCGTGTTTTTCTACCTTTTCATCATCCTCATTTCATTTTCCTGAGACTAATTAATCTGTGATATAAATTAGATTCATATCTCGTAAAGTTTGGTTCAGCTTGAACTCCACGCTTTAGTCCGCTGGCCTCAGGAGAAAGCTGCCAGTCCGTGCTAAATATCCAAACACTGGCCTTTTCCGACTGGGCAGAGAAAGAAACGTCTCCACAATGGATGCGGTGTGATGGTAATGGTTGACTCCTGCCTGACCCGTCAGCCTCGCTTTTAATCTGAGCCCAGAAGGCTTTGACTTTTCTCTGACATTTACCATCGCACCGTTATCACTCATAAAACTGAAAAGAGCCTAGTTACCGGCTCTCAGCAATCAATAGCCAGTTAGTTCATCCTGCAGCAGAGGCCCAGGAAAAAAGGAGGCATCTGTGTAATCGCATTAATCATTTCTGCAGGTTATAAATGTGAAAATAAGAGCAGGAGGAGGCAGCTCTGCTCTCTGGATGTGGGGGTTGGTACATTTACAGTGTTTTAGTTACATATGAGCAGTTTGTGACGACATCGCTGCGAGTCTCTGCAGTGACTCAGGCTGGAAGACGGGACGTAAAGATGAACTGCTGTTCATGAACACATCGCTCCCTCTGATGACTGCCATTATTTCTGTTTGTGTAGTGATTTAAACAAAGTGTTGGAGAGAGTGAGCAGCTTCTCTCTCCTTTTCTCTTCTTCCTCCGTCAGCGTCCTCTTCACTCTCTTCTCCTCTGCCATCATGTCCATAGAAGCTGCTGACTGCTGGGCCTGAAGACCTCCTCTTCCTCTTCGTCTTCGTCTTCGTCTTCCCGGTGGTTCAAACACTAAACACTCTCCGGTGCTCTGAGCTCACAGTCCGCGCAGCCTGGCTAACAAACTGAGCTAACAGCAGCTACAGTGTCCATCAGAAGAGTACTGACAGAGGTAAACTTGACTGAATCAGAGAATTTGTGATGAGACTGAGAGCATCAGAGGACATTTCCATCTGCATTTAGTTTTTATGAGGTCAGTAAACTGAGCTGATTTACCGTGTGGAACGATAACACGGCAGAGCCGAGGTCCAGGTGGTGATCAGACGGATGAAGGCCGCTGCAGTCTGCAGACTCTCCACCGCCGAGCTCAAGGAAACTAATTCTCCTGAAAATGCTTCTGTCCTTTCTTTTTAAAAAGTCTTTTCATAAAGTGAATAACAAGCAGCCGAAGCTCGTCATTATCCTCGTCACATCACATGAACTGTGGAGTACTGGGGCAGATAATAAACAGCAGTTTTGCCTCTCAGTCGGACTGAAACTCAGAGATTCACCCTGAAAATCTTTGATTTATTTTCACTCACACTTCTCCTCTGTCTTCTCTGGAGAAACAAGTTGAGGAGGACTCAACAATGGACCATGAAAGGTCTTCTGGAGTCTGGATCAAATCAATGTTAATCTTCCAACGTAAAAGGCAAAGCAAAGCAAGATCACCTGGAGCCAGCGCTGTTTCTCACATCTGACACATTCTTACAGGCGGTGAATCAGACACACCAGAAAGTTAAGAAAGAAAGAGTGTTAGAGTTTCCTTCTGATGTCTTAATGCATGTGTGGTAACGAGTTGATTGACCCCCCTGCAGTTAGTCTGAGCGTCCGGACGCCCACACCTGGCACTGTGTTTGAGGACTCAAGGACGTACTTGTGGGACGTGTTTCAGCTCAAGTGTCCATTTAGACTGACGTTCATCAGAGCTCAGTGGGACGTGTGTGTGTCATTAGAAATGAAGTTATTACAGCTGAAGTTCAGGAACAAGAAGACTCCTGGAGTTCTGGATCTGAAGCCAGTTCTGTTTAAGACCCGTGGACCGAGGGAGTGGGACCAGGATCCACCTGAAGCCTGAACGGAGCCAGTTTCATGCTGCGTCTTCACATCAAGAAGGTTCACAGTCATCTCACATGCTTTCCACCTGCAGTGGTTCTGTCAGCTGCTCCGCTTACTTCCCGCCATCGAACACATGCCTGATAAATTGAGTTTGAACATTTCTGGAACCAGCCTCCGATGGACGTTTGAGGAACTGCAGCTCTTTGCGGTCTCTGGTGGTCGTGACTGTAACACTGCCTGACGGGCAGGAACTCAGAGGATGCATAAATAAACCTTCACAGTAATCATCACATCACGTACAATAAGGCACTTCATTTATCACACGGCTTTGTCATGCCACCTCTCGTGTGTGTGTGTGTCTGTAGATGTGTGTGTGTGTGTGAGAGAGAGGACTTCATCATCATTGTGCGATGCTCACAGGGCAGCCTTGTTAGGCAACAACCTTCACGGGTCCTTGGTCCGCTCTCCGTGACGACGGGCCAGAAACGTCCCCATGACAACCTCTAAATCACCCGTCTCACGGTCAGTAAGTCACATTATCTACTCAGCTGAGAATACAGGCTCTTTATCCACATCATCAGCACCCACAAGTCACCGGAGACAACATCTTTAACCATCAGCTGGGCCTGCCGCGGCACTCTAACCAGTCGGCACCGTCGCTGTGGTAAACGGCAGCTCGCCTTCATCGTCAGCTGCAGTGAAGCACATGAAGGCTCAGCTGTGATCTGCTGGGAGAATTAGAATAACAATGAGAGGCAGATTCACGTGGAATCAGGCGACAGACTCCGTCATGTCTGATGTTAATGGCTTGCAGATAGTGTGTTTGTGCTCGCTGCTGATTTCCCTCGAGGAACCTGAAATAATTCAGCTAATCCTGCAGCCTCCTCCGCCGCAGCCTGTCTGTACTTATGTATGTGTGTGTGAGCCTGTGGGTGAAGTAACACACGCCGAGCTCTGTACTTATGTATGTGTGTGTGGAGCCTGTGGTGAAGTAGTACACACCGCCGAGCTCTGTACTTATGTATGTGTGTGTGAGCTTGTGGGTGAAGTAACACACGCCGAGCTCGTGTGGGCTTTTGAAGAATATGTGAGAGAGTGACGCGTTGTTGCTGATGTGCTGACAGAGGTGTTTTGTTCTGACATGACTGAGCGAACAGTTTCGGGTCTTTATGTTCTGCATCTAATCACCAGCTTCTTGTTAACTAACGGAAAACATCGTGTAAAAGACGGAGGTGAAAAACTGCAGTTCACCGAGTCCTGATGAGGAACGTGTGAACATGCGTCTCGTCTTCTGTTGGGAATGGAAAATGTGTGCTGACTTTTGTTGCCATTTAAAACTAAAACTGACGTCTGAGACCAGATTGATCCACACTGACCTGTGATCAGGTGCCCCTGTGATCAGGTGACCTGTGATCAGGTGACCTGTGATCAGGTTGACCTGTGATCAGGTGACCTGTGATCAGGTGACCTGTGATCAGGTGAACGGTGTCTCTGTCAGTCGTACGTCTGTTCTCACACTGTGTAACTTTGGGCTCCGGGTCGGGAGAAGTTACGTAACGCTTTACGGCACTAAGTCACACAGCAGAAGAAGAAGAGGAAGAAGAAGAGGAAGTGTTCAGGTCCAGCAGTCAGCAAAGCAAAGTTGTCGACTCGCTAGTTTGTGATCAGAAGTAATGTAATCAGAGTAAATACTCGAGTACAGCTGGACATAGTTACACGGTGGGATCACACTCTGACAATAAATCACAGCAAACTCTGATGTGTGCGAGATGTTTCAAACAGTGTTGTAGCTTGAGTCTAAAATCTGTGGAACACAGGTGGATTTTAAATCCTCTGTTCTTCTTCATCGCTGTGAAAAGAGTTCATTTATTCACTCTGAGCTGTAATCCATCACAGCCTGTTTGCTCATCTGCTGATATCCTTGAAGTCAAAACGCTTCACTTGATTATAGCGTCTCCTTCAAAGTTTAATACATCACGTAAAGTCCAGATCAGGCAGCGACCGAGTGAGAAGTGGCAGGAAGATGTTTCTGTCAGAGCGGCTGCTATCGCTCAGAGTGAAGACACTTGAAGTCATCTTCAGACCCAACGTTCACTTTAAAGAAGAGAAAATAGCACTTTCAGTTCAGCTGCCTCTTCAGACATTCACAAATGTGAACAGGTGAGGCAGAAATGGACTCAAGTTTCACGGCACGAAGACGAGACGACAAATGAAATGTCCAGAAACGTTCAACAAGACGATTGAGAAGCTTTATGAGATCCATGAGAAACAGCAGACGTTATAAAAAGACGTAAACAGGATTAAAACATTCAGAAACATCTGAACAACATGCAGCAAACAGAAGAAGGAGAAGTCCTGAGCCGTGATTTGAAAGAAACTGGAGCAGACAGACCTGATCTCAGACCGTCGGAGAGGACGCTTCAGAAACAAAGAGCTCTAATGTACAGATCTGAGGACTGGACTGATGTGGTCTCTTCTGGTCTCGGTGAGAATCCAGATCAGCTGCTAATCTGGAGAACGGTTTGGGACACTCAGTGATAGATTATATAAATCTGTGAGTCTGCGTGTGTAGAACATGAGAGGCCCGAGAGCGGAGCCTTGGGGAACTCCACATTTCTGATTTCTTGAATCATGCGATCTGATCAGCAGTCAGATGATTTAAACTCTGTTAGTTTATGACTGTAAAGTGACACAGTGAGGCTCTAAGCAGAGACTACAAACACCTGAAACTGACAGCTTGATTCATTCAGACATTTAGTGAGCTGGATGATGGATGATGGATAAAAACACTGATGTGACAGATTCAGTTTCAGTTCTGAACAAACTCTGTACTTTATGATTCAATCACTAATTAACATTTGCCTGTCAAAGATCTTCAAATCAATCTGCAGAGTTTCTGTGAGGACAGAGTCGCTGACTGACTGATGTCAAACTAATCGACATCAAATGTGACGTGCAGATGAAGTTGAGACATTTTGTTCACTCTGTTCATTAAAACAGGTGAAGTTCAGTTTGCAGTACGCGGCGGCAGCTCGAGGAAGAAGCGGTGCTGGGCTTGGTTCTGGCTGCTCGCCGGTCCGCGCCTGCAGATTCTCTTGGTGTTGATTCAAGAAGCAGGTCAGTGGCGTCCATTAATATCACACCCAGCTCCTGCGTCTGTGTCTTAGTTTGTTGAGGCAGCAGGGAGAGACTGATGAGACGGACCGATGAGACGAGAGCGCCGTCCTCTCTCTGTCTTCATTATCAGCGAGGTCGGTGTGGTGGAGGTGAGGTGAATGCAGAGCGGTGAGGCCTGATCCAGCTGCTGGTGCTGACGGGTTCTGAAGTCCGTCTGATCCTGTTTTTGAGATGTTACAGTTTGGACCGAAGCGATGAACCCACAGAGCGGCGCTGAGAAACAGGTCAGCCGTATTAATAAAGCTCCTGACTGCCGAGGAGAAGCTAACTTTACTCCTGTGTAGGTGGAGGCAGAAATATGGATGCTGGCAGGTGGAGACAAAGTGACTCACACCAGCATTTACTGCAATGCATTATGGTCCATCTCCAGCTTCTGTGGGTGGAAAAATGAGCTTCTTCTGTAGATGAACTGCTGCACGAGCTGGAAACATCTGGAGGTCACATGACCTGTGAAATACACACGAGGAGATTCTCTCAGGTCCGGTCCATGTTCGGTTCTGTTGACACAGTTTTTCCATCTCTGTAAGAGACACGGCAGGGTGAAGTCAGCGTGAAGTGTCTCCTGAAGCTGTGAAGAGCTTTAATGTCCTGTAGCATCGTTGGATTATTTTGTTCTTCCTGTTGGTTGATGCAGAACTTGGCAGACGTTTGCTGGAAGCTTCCAATCTATAAGAAGGATCATAAACGTGTGTGTGTGTGTGTGTGTGTGTGTGTGTGTGTGAAGGTTAATAGGGCTGTGTGTGGGGGCAGGAGGAGAACGAGTTTTGGATGAGTCCCATTTGTAGCGCGTCATTAGTCTCTGGCTTCGAGCTCCGGCCTCAGACAGGCTGATCTATAAATACAGCCAGTCCAGACTCTGACGTGACGCCGCTGCACGAAGACGCTCTCAAAGAAAGCGTGACCGAGCAGAGCCGACAACAAACAGCACGAGAAAATCACAAAGAAACGAGCTGGACGGCTGCATAAAGACAACAGACAGCAAAATAAAGTGAAGACTGGAAGAAGTCTGCAAGGACGTCTCAGAGACCACGTCCAGGTCTTAGACAGTCTGCAAGGACGTCTCAGAGACCACCTCCAGGTCTTAGACAGTCTGCAAGGACGTCTCAGAGACTACGTCCAGGTCTTAGACAGTCTGCGGGACGTCACAGAGACCACGTCCAGGTCTTAGACAGTCTGCAAGGACGTCTCAGAGACTACGTCCAGGTCTTAGACAGTCTGCAAGGACGTCTCAGAGACCACCTCCAGGTCTTAGACAGTCTGCAAGGACGTCTCAGAGACCACGTCCAGGTTTTAGACAGTCTGCAGGACGTCACGGAGACTACGTCCAGGTCTTAGACAGTCTGCGGGGACGTCACAGAGACCACGTCCAGGTCTTAGACAGTCTGCAGGGACGTCACAGAGACTACGTCCAGGTTTTAGACAGTCTGCAGGGACGTCACAGAGACTACGTCCAGGTTTTAGACAGTCTGCAGGACGTCACAGAGACTACGTCCAGGTTTTAGACAGTCTGTGGGGACGTCACAGAGACTACGTCCAGGTCTTAGACAGTCTGCGGGGACGTCGGTTGAACGTTCAGCTCAGTGACATGAACGCCTCCGTCAGACGGGCGGGGACGCTTTGCTCGCCTCCAATCTGGATAACAAAACCTCCATCAGGCCTCGAGCAGCTTGTTTACCTTCCACTTACTGCTGCTGCTCAGCTTCACAGCAGGGTGCTACACACACACACACACACACACACACACACACACACACACACTCACACACACACACACACACTCACACACACACACACACACTCACACACACACAGCAATGAAACATGAATTCAGACTGAAGCGTGTAGCTCCGTCAGTTTGTCTGATGTGCTGCTACGCTCGCGAAGAGTCGGCCAGCGAGGAGGTGAAGCAGGCGGTGTGCACAACAAGGCTTCAGTATTGAATGTGTGTGTGTGTGTGTGTGTGTGTGTATACACACACACATATATATATAAATATATTAGGATATATTAACCAAGACAGACAAACGTAGACAAAGTGTTACATTTACATTCAACAACATCAGCAGCAAATATGAAACATCTCTTTATCTGCTCAATACAATTGAAATTATTTTTAAATCGGAGAGCTCTGACTGTGTGTGTGTGTGTGTGTGTGTGTGTGTGTGTGTGTGTGTGTGTGTGTGTGTGTGTGTGTGTGTGTGTGTGTGTGTGTGTGTGTGTTGGTACTAAAGGAGCAGAAATGCTTGTAGGAGGTTTTCTGCAGACTGCTGACAGAGAGCTGTTATCATCAAAATCAGGCCATAACATCCAGAAAATCACAACAAGATAAACCTGAGTGTGTGTTCGCAGGCACACACACACACACACACACACACACACACACGTAAAAAAAATCCCATCCCGCTTTCCTGTGCATGTCAGCAGGTGACAGAGTGAGGAGATGAGGGTCGCAGTGGGCTCATCAACCTGACAATTTTCTCCAGGTAAGCAGTTTTTATCAAACACACACACACACACACACACACACACACACACACACACACACACACACAGGTAACAGATCAGTGTTTTCTCTGTTCAGCTGCAACTGATAATTTAGTTTTTCTGTTTCTTTTGTTTAAAAAATTTACTAAATTTCATTAAACTGAGCGTGAACACTAACTGCAGTTCCTCAAACGTCCACCTGAGGCTGGCTGCAGAAGTGAGTCAGTCTCCATAAGTCCCCATGTTAGACAGCAGAAATAAACATGTTTACAGCCTGGTTCGTCTCAGTCAGTGATGATGTCAGATTAGTTTGATGGTTTATGGATCTCACGTCTCACTGAACTCTTATTTCCTCTCTGGCAGCGAGTCCAGCTGAGCTGAAGAAGCCGACTCATCACTTTGAGGAAAACGAGCTGCTGGACAGGAAGTCGAGTCGAGCCAAACGTCGCTGTCATCGCTCAGGTGAGCAGAGGTGACGAGCAGCGTCCTGTTTTTCTTACATGAATCTGCCGGGTCAAATGAAGCTGCTGGACGAGGCTGACAGACGTCACAACAACTGACAGCGTGCGCGCTCTGTGATTAAAGACAGATTTAATTAAACAGTGCAGAGATAAACAACTTTTCCTATATATATAATCATCTCATCAGCAGAGTCAGAACAGAAGCAGACTGTTCTTTAAATAACGCTGGAGGAACGTTCACACACTTTATCAGTGTCCACACACACTTCTCAGTCTGCGTCACCAGAAGCTGAAGCATAATTCATTCTTGGTGCTTCATGTTGAGACACCAAAGACTTCAAATCAGCGTCCATGGAAATGTAGGTCAGTGTTTTTCTTCTTTAAACTCTGAAGCAGAAAGAAAATCTAATTCTGGATTTACTCTGTTTACTGAAACAAACTGGATTTAAACGGATAAATAACTGATAAAAACATGCTGAGGTTTTGACATGTGGTGTGATTTAAATCAGTCAGCTGTCATGAACCAATCAGGAATAAGAAGACGTCCTGAGATGATAAATGACGTTAAAGTCCTGTGTGTACTTCAGGTTCACAAAAAAAGTCTGTTCAAAGCTCAAACCAGGTCACATGGTCTGCAAAGGCTCGGCTGTTTGTGTCTGCAGTCAAACGGCTAAAAAGGTTCTGAAGGAGGAAAATGTTCTCCAGAGAACTTTAAAGAACCTGAGTGACCCGTTAGCAATGATGCCAATTAAGGTTCCATTCCATTTATTACAGCAGAGCCTTTACAGTGACTCAGCGTGCACCACAGCAGCACCCTGAATGGAATGGGGCCCTAATTAGCATCACTGGAAACTGTATTATTTCATGACAAAATGAAGTTAAGATGTTAGCGCAGAGCTGCTGAGCTGCTGTGCCTCACTGAGCTGCTGTGCCTCACTGAGCCTCACTGAGCTGCTGTGCCTCACTGAGCTGCTGTGCCTCACTGACCTGCTGTGCCTCACTGAGCCGCTGTGCCTCACTGAGCCTCACTGAGCTGCTGTGCCTCACTGAGCCGCTGTGCCTCACTGAGCTGCTGTGCCTCACTGAGCCTCACTGAGCTGCTGTGCCTCACTGAGCCGCTGTGCCTCACTGAGCTGCTGTTCCTCACTGAGCCGCTGTGCCTCACTGAGCCGCTGTGCCTCACTCAGCTGCTGTGCCTCACTGACCTGCTGTGTCTCACTGAGCCGCTGTGCCTCACTGAGCTGCTGAGCCTCACTGAGCTGCTGTGCCTCACTCAGCTGCTGTGCCTCACTGACCTGCTGTGTCTCACTGAGCCGCTGTGTCTCACTGACCTGCTGTGCCTCACTGAGCTGCTGTGCCTCACTGAGCTGCTGTGCCTCACTCAGCTGCTGTGCCTCACTGACCTGCTGTGTCTCACTGAGCCGCTGTGTCTCACTGACCTGCTGTGCCTCACTGACCTGCTGTGTCTCACTGAGCCGCTGTGTCTCACTGACCTGCTGTGCCTCACTGAGCTGCTGTGTCTCACTGAGCCGCTGTGTCTCACTGAGCCGCTGTGCCTCACTGAGCCGCTGTGCCTCACTGAGCCGCTGTGCCTCACTGAGCCGCTGTGCCTCACTGAGCCGCTGTGCCTCACTGAGCTGCCGTTCAGCTCTTGTTTTGCTGCTTTGACACGTCTTCTCTCAGCTGATACTCGTGATGACTCTCCAGAGCTGTGAAGTCTGTCTCACACGTCGCTCTCTGTGTTTTGGCGTCTTCACACTCTCAGATGTGACTTCACGTCACCGTCTTCTACTTTAGGATGTGAAAACAAGCACGGCCTCTCGTGTTTTTGAAATGTGAACTTGTAAGTTTAATTAAAGTGCCGACACGTCGGGCTCCTGCAGGATGACGGTGAAAGTTCTGATGATGATAATGATGTTTTTGCTTGAGGCTGTGGTTTAAATAAAATAATACACTCTCAGGTGTCCTGATACAGGAAATAATGGACGTAATGACTCGCCATTAACTCTTAAATGTGTATTATGATGGTGATCCATCAGTCAGCGGGTACACGGGCCTGATTATTTTTGTTTGGCCAGTCACATGGAATAATTGAACGTGGCTCCTCTTCAGAGTAACAGATTCATTTTGCATGAAGGACAGCGAGCGTGTGCGTCACAGCGTCTGCAAGAGAAACTGAATTACATGAAGAGAGCGTGGTGAAAAATAAAAAGCATCAGAGTGACGATGAAGAGGAGACAATCAGTGTCGGCCCGGAGAATGGATTCCATCTGTGCCACGGACACATTTCATTGTAGCTCAGACAATGAGTGACACAGTTCATGGCACCAAATTCATCAATTAATCTGCATCCACCTCCATCCATTTACTCCTCCTCCTCCTCCTCCTCCACCTCCTCCTCCTCCTCCTCCACCCCCTCCTCCTCCTCCTCCTCCTCCTCCTCCTCTCTCCTTGCATTGTGTCCGAGGCGGGTCTGGTGAGTGGCACCTCTCCATTTTTAATCAAGGACTTGAAGAAGAAGAAAAGAGCTCCGGCTCTGTTATTGAATTTTTCTATCACTTTTCTGTCTCCGCCGTGAAGAATAGATCCTATTGTTGAGAAATATATTCTCATTTGGAGAAGCTAAATGGGAGTACAGAGAAGAATGGCTCTGTCATGTTACCACCACCCTCATCTCCTGTTTCATTGCCGTTTGCCCCGTGCTGGAATTGACTTTAAATAGATGCTGAGGATAACACCACTGTCAGGCAGAACAATTCAATTTAAGAGCTCTGTCAGGTGGAAATATGATGAACTGCGTTTGTCCTCCAGATGAAAGCCCGATGACTTCCTGTTGGTGTGAAGGGAAACACAAAGAATCCGTGATTAAACAGTGAAATGAACTCAAACTGTAAAAAGAAAGACACGTAACATGTTTGTGACCACACCCACCTGTCAATCAAAATGTAATCTGAATAAATTCACCCTCAGTACAGTGGACGTTAGAGGACTGCTGTGTTCACTGTTAGACTGGACACTGCCGGTTCAGAGGTTCTGTTGCTGTGTTCACTGTTAGACTGGACACTGCCGGTTCAGAGGTTCTGTTGCTGTGTTCACTGTTAGACTGGACACTGCCGGTTCAGAGGTTCTGTTGCTGTGTTCACTGTTAGACTGGACACTGCCGGTTCAGAGGTTCTGTTGCCGTGTTCGCTGTTAGATTGGACACTGCCGGTTCAGAGGTTCTGTTGCCGTGTTCGCTGTTAGACTGGACACTGCCGGTTCAGAGGTTCTGTTGCCGTGTTCACTGTTAGACTGGACACTGCCGGTTCAGAGGTTCTGTTACTGTGTTCACTGTTAGACTGGACACTGCCGGTTCAGAGGTTCTGTTGCTGTGTTCACTGTTAGACTGGACACTGCCGGTTCAGAGGTTCTGTTGCTGTGTTCACTGTTAGACTGGACACTGCCGGTTCAGAGGTTCTGTTGCTGTGTTCACTGTTAGACTGGACACTGCCGGTTCAGAGGTTCTGTTGCCGTGTTCGCTGTTAGATTGGACACTGCCGGTTCAGAGGTTCTGTTGCCGTGTTCGCTGTTAGACTGGACACTGCTGGTTCAGAGGTTCTGTTGCTGTGTTCACTGTTAGACTGGACACTGCCGGTTCAGAGGTTCTGTTACTGTGTTCACTCTTAGACTGGACACTGCCGGTTCAGAGGTTCTGCTCGGTCTGTCCTGTTCTCCACGATGAAAGGCGATGATGGTCGTGAATGTGAACAGGAATGGTGCGTTTGTTGGGGACTACTTTCAGCGGTGGATTAATCCACATTTGGTCAGCAGGACGGAGTGTCAACAAACCACAGTGTGATTTCAACAGACTCCATGTCACCACAGAAGAAGAAGAAGATATCAGGCTGTGATAGAAACACAATGTTTGTTTGGTTCATTCCTCGTTCTCCTGTTGACAGTAATAAATACAGAAGCAGTCTGCTCTCATGCCGTAAAACAGACATCACTGTATTGATTCAAGCTGCCGGAGATGTTTGTGCTCATCTTTGTTCAGAACAAACAGACGCTGCAGCCAGAAAACACCGTCACATCTCGCGCGCCTCAGATAACAGGATTGTCTGTGATTACGGGGTTAAATGATTCAGTAATCTGCCAGGCATGGCTCGGATACAGGAACGACGCATAAATCCCCCCAATCCACTCACGAGACGGCCTCGCTGCCTCGTCTCCAGTTTGATGAATCACCGAGCCGAGAGCGGAAAACTGTTTTTATCTTCCAAGAAACAAAATACACAAAGAGGAATTAACAAAAGACCAGACTCTGTGATTTACAGACTTTCCTGATGGACAGTGAAGTAAACTGTAGCTGCTGTTAGTTAATGTTGGACAGTCTCTGTGACGTCCCCGCAGACTGTCTAAAACCTGGACGTAGTCTCTGTGACGTCCCCACAGACTGTCTAAAACCTGGATGTAGTCTCTGAGACGTCCCCGCAGACTGTCTAAAACCTGGACGTAGTCTCTGAGACGTCCACGCAGACTGTCTAAAACCTGGACGTAGTCTCTGTGACGTCCCCGCAGACTGTCTAAAACCTGGACATAGTCTCTGTGACGTCCCCCTGCTGTTAGCCAGTTTAGCTCAGTTAGCTCAGTTTGTGAGAAGAGTGGTAGCACAGATTGTTGGTGTAGCTGTTGGAGGTTCTCTGGTTGCATCAACATAGATTCTTCTTCTAGCTTCCACCCTGGAAACGTTCGTGTCAGTGATCAGCTGTGGAGGCTCGAGCGCTCGGGCACATTCACACGGCTCCACTTTGTCCTCAGGCGCGTTCAGACTGCAGGAAACGGAGGTCTGATCACTTCCTACAGAAACGTCTAAAAATGAATTCATTGAAGGTTATTTTGGTTTCTGCAGCTGCTGCGCGCTGTGTGAATCCTGTGCTTAGCAAAGAACACAGACTGGAAAACGTTTAGATTTCCAGGCCTGGAAACATCCTGGAAAAAAGAGTTTTAATAACATTGTGACCGTGTCGTCTTATAAACTGAACGAGACGAATGAAAAACAAGAAAACTGGCAACAGAAGATGCAACCAGACCTACCTGAGGCAGCCGAAGAGGAGCTGACCTCCAAACACAGCAGCTAACAAACTGAGCTAACAGCAGCTACAGTTAGCAGCAGTGGTTTTAATGCTGAGATGCTAACCAGCTGTGAACTGGAAAACACACACACACACTTCACACTCTTCACACACTGAGCAGACATGACAGGCAGCGCGGCGACGATAGTGCCAATATCTGAGGAAACATCACCGCCTCTTTCTTTTTCAGGCTCAGCCGTCACTGCGCCCTCCGCCTTCTCCACCCGTCTCCTGCATGTCATCTCAGATTAACGGCCCGTGGAGAGGCGCAGGGGACGGATGTTTTCCACGGCGTTTCACAGAGTTAATCTCGGCAGCGGCGTGTTGTCAGCACATCCGATATGTGGCGATTTCCCTCGGGGCGGGCTTGCATCTCTCTCTTCCTCTGAACTCTGAGAAGAAGAACCGAGGCAGGCAAGGTGCAGCGACCTCCGTCTGTGACGTGAAGACACAAACTGCAGTTCCTCTAACGTCCACTTGAGGCTGGCTCCAGAAGTGAGTCAGTCTCCATAAGTCCCCAGTGAAGTAAGGTGTGTGACAGGTGAACATGTCAGTGTGAAGACGCAGCTCTGATGCTGCTCCAACAGTTTTTTTAACGTTGCAGAACGTTGCTGCAGGGTTTGTTTCTGTCTGCACATCGCAAAACATTCAGTTCTGAAACGAGCTGGACGATCCGAGACAAACTCTGCTGTGCGGCTCAGAGTCCTTCAGGATTCACGGTGGTCGGCCTTCAGACTTTTCAGATCGATGCTGCCTGTGCTGAAAGGTCATCAGTCCACCACAGCCTGTCTGACTCACCGCACTCAGTCCCAGTCTTGGTTCTGGTTCCTGTCCAGTTGGGATGTTTCCATCCAAATGTGTCACAAATGTAAACAAATTTCACGTTTATTTTATTAATAAAGGACGTTTCTAAAGTTCCTGATTTAGCAGGTCCGACAGAGGCTGCCGAGCTCGGTTACAGGGCCCGCTCACCCAGCTCGGGTTCTGGCATAACACCTGTGGTACGAACGCTAACACTGCCCCAGCACAGCCCGGCTAACAAACTGAGCTAACATTAGCTCGTACATAAAGTTTTAGGTCTGTGTGTTATAAAAACACACACAGTTCAACACACACACACACACACACACACACACACACACACAGGTGGCAGCTGCAGTGTGTAGGTGGGTGGATGTGTCATTGATGTGTCTGTGGGTGGATGTGGACGCTGCACGCTGCTCGCTAAGCTGTTAGCCTGCCGTCTGATGTGAGGCGCGCTGGCTGCTCAATTAGTCTAACGAGGAGAGTCAGCGTGATGTCACAACACGGGGCCGGGCGGGGGCGGGGCCAGCTGCCACTTCATCACTTCCTGTCAGGTCATGCAGCATTTAATAAGAGCGTCTGAAGGTTTAATTACGTCGTCTGGACGTGTTCCAGATTGATCATCTGAACCTGATCCTCGGCGTCACCTTTCGCCAAGCGCCGAGCGGCGCCCGGCCGCAGGAAGAACCAAATGAACTTCATCTCGTATGCGTCGGTGTATTAAAAGAAGCCGCTGTCAGTGATTTATTCTGCTTCTGCTGAAGGGAAAAACCTTTTTGTCTTGGCTCAAAGAAGCAGCAGGCATGAATATAAATGAGTTAATCAATTTCAAACGCCGCAGCTTGAGCGCCGGGCGGCTCCCACGCTGGAAACGACGAGTCCAGATAAGACTCGCTGTCGAGTCAGTCAGAGGCCTCAGACGCTTCACACCGCCTCTGGATCGAGGACCCGGTCCAGAGTTACACTGGAGTCAGAGATGGAGGCGTGTGGGTGTGGCTCAGGAGGTACAGCGGGTCGTCCACTAAGAAGAACGGTGGTTTGATCCCCGAGTCCCCACAGACCGTCTGAATCCTGGACGTAGTTTGTTTCCTCCATGTTTCATGTTAGCTTGTCCTGTTCACTGTAATCCTTCATTTAGCTGCCGTTAGCTCATGTTAGCTCAGTCTGTTAGCCGGGCTGCCCGGACTGTGAGGTCAGAGCACCGGGCCAGTGTTAGTGGAAGAAGAAGAAGAAGACGGCAGAGGAGCAGAGAGTGAAGAGGACGCTGACGGAGGAAGCTAAGAGGAGTAAAGTCTCAGAGTAAACTGAGTTTTAGTTGAAGTTACAGGCTGATGTCATCGATGTCTCAGTCTGAACTCTGAGACACGACGAGTGAATCTTCACGTTTAATTATCAGGTTTGGACGGTGTGTGATAATTAACGGCTCTGCTGCTGTAACAGTCTGCAGACACTTTCCAGGTTAAATAAAGATTCATCTTTAATCGTTTGTAACTGTTTATTTTCAGTCATTTTTTATGAATGAAACGTTCATCTGCATGTTTGTTTGTTGGCTCACTGTCAGTCTGCTCTGTTGTGTGCAGGTGAAGGACACCTATTGGCTGAACAAAGAAGCCACGCCTCCTCCTGCAGAGCTCCATTTTAGTCAACAGGAAGTAGCCACAGGTGTGTTTGGAGGTCACATGTCAGGAAGCAGAAAGAGACACTTGAATGTTGAGATGTAACTGTCATGAACACTGACTGTGTGTGGAGCCACAGATCAAACATTTCCTCCTGGACTAATAAAAACAGTCCAACAGAAGAAGAGGACACAAGACAGACAGATGTGAGAGAGAGACAGCAGCCTGCAGACAGGTAAGACAAAAAATGTGACTGACAGGTGAGCCTGCAGGTGTGTCAACAAACCTATGCTAACCTGTAGCTCACAAGCTAAAGAGACATTTTGTTACTGGTAACATTAGCATTCTGACATTAGCATGTTGATGTTAGCATGTTGATATTAGCATTCTTGACATTAGCATGTTGATGTTAGCATGTTGATGTTAGCATTCTTTACATTAGTATGTTGATGTTAGCATGTAAAAGTTAGCATTCTGACATTAGCATGTTGATGTTAGCATGTTAAAGTTAGCAATCTGACATTAGCATGTTGATGTTAGCATGCTAACAGATGTTAGCAGTGCACATTGTGTGTTCATGTTTGGAGGTGACATTAGCCTGAAAGCTAACATGGGATTGTTGTTCAAACTTGTCGTGAATGCTGATTGGTGTTTACAGCTGTGTGTGTGTGTGTGTGTGTGTGTGTGTGTGTGTGTGTGTGTGTGTGAGCTACATCCCCATTGCTGTGTCTGTAAACGTTATCCCCTGTTGGTCTCAGAGACTGTGCTACAATCCGGTCCGGTCCAGCTGCTGAGCCCGGTTCTGTTAGCATTGTAACAGCAGATTGAGTTAGCAGTTCATGTTTGTAATTCTTGTGACTGGCTTCAGGTGGATGATGATGATGATGATGATGACGATGATGACGAAGTGTGTTTTAGGACGGAGTTTGTTTTGTGATGTTTGATGTGGACTCAAAGAATCAGTTTGTGCTTCAGTTGCATTAGTTTGCTGCACAAACCTGAAAACACACCTAATGCACACTCACTCACACACACACACACACACGCCTAATGCACACTCACTCACACACACACACACACACACACTCATAGACACGCACTTAATGGACACACACACACTTCCTGTGGTGATCTCAGCAGATGTTGTGAGCAGGTGTGTCGGCCTTCGTTCCAGATGAGGAGTTTGGTTTGTAATTGGAGACCTGGGGCCTCGATGGACACACACACACACACACACACACACACACACACAGTTTGTCTCTCTAATGGCTCCATCGTGTTAGAGCGCGTTCGCCTCATTAAGCTGCCGCTGCTGCAGCGTCCTGATTGGTCCATGTGATGTCAGAGGTGAGCGGTCCCGTCCTCCCATCAGGAGGTCGGAGCAGTCAGTCTCTAACGAAGTGGAACATTCTCGTGTGACGATGAAGTGACGTAACGAAGTTTGAAAAATTTAATTCAATTTGTGGATTAATCTGATCGACAGCCAATCATCAGCCAGGTCAGCAGCAGCAGCTAATCTTACTGACTAGTCCAGCAGCAGTCAGCCAGCTCGGCGTCTGTCTTTCAGCCTTTTATTTCACCAAGCTCTCACCAACCACTAAAAGTCAGTCCCAGATTTACTCCATAAAATCTGATCCAGTTTCACCAGAATCAGTGAAATAGTTGGTGCTGTGTGACTTAGTGCCGTAAAGCGTTACGTACTTCTCCCGACCCGTTCACCTGATCACAGGTCACCTGATCACAGGTCACCTGATCACAGGTCAGCTGATCACAGGTCACCTGATCACAGGTCAGTGTGGATCAGCAGCAGGTCACAGACGTCATAAAGGTCCATCGTGTTGCTTCGTGTTTGTTTCAGGCTGTCAGGCGTCCTGCTACGTTGAACATCTGTCTGTCTCTGTCGTCCGTGCAGCTCCGTCCTCCATAAATTATGTTGACATGCAGGAAGCAGCGCAGAGTTCACAGAGCTGTGTACAGCAGTCAGGGTGGAGGTCAGGGGTGGGTGTGTAGTGAAATCTGAAGTCTCAGCATTCACATCCGTCTGACCACAAAGACGCTTCTGTTGTTGGACAAACACGAAGCTTCAGGATGGAAACAAAGCTCCCACAGACTGTCTAAAACCTGCACGTAGTCTCTGAGACGTCCCCGCAGACTGTCTAAAACCTGCACGTAGTCTCTGTGACTGTCTAAAACCTGGACATAGTCTCTGTGACTGTCTAAAACCTGCACGTAGTCTCTGTGACTGTCTAAAACCTGGACATAGTCTCTGTGACTGTCTAAAACCTGCACGTAGTCTCTGTGACTGTCTAAAACCTGGACATAGTCTCTGTGACTGTCTAAAACCTGGACGTAGTCTCTGTGACTGTCTAAAACCTGGACGTAGTCTCTGTGACTGTCTAAAACCTGGACGTAGTCTCTGTGACTGTCTAAAACCTGGACATAGTCTCTGTGACGTCCCCGCAGACTGTCTTTGTGTGTCTGGATTATTGTCGTCATCACAGTCTGATCTCTCCAGAGTCCGGGCCAATAAAACACAGACAGGACAAAAACCACCCTGAGTAAATATGATAGATACCTGAGAGCAGCCTGAGTGTCAGCCTCCTCTGCTGGGAGGAGGAGGAGCAGGAGGAGCAGGAGCAGGAGCAGGAGCAGGAGGAGGAGGAGGAGGAGCAGGAGCAGGAGCAGGAGCAGGAGCAGGAGCAGGAGGAGGAGGAGGAGGAGGAGGAGGAGGAGCAGGAGGAGCAGGAGCAGGAGCAGGAGCAGGAGGAGGAGGAGGAGGAGCAGGAGCAGGAGCAGGAGGAGGAGGAGGAGGAGGAGGAGGAGGAGGAGGAGGAGGAGGAGGAGGAGGAGCAGGAGGACTCTGCATTGATCTGAGGAGGCCTGCTGCTGTGGGCTGCTGCTGGTTTTTGTTGGAGCTGCATCGATCCTGCCTCGGCTCTGACACTAATAATTGGCCTGAGGCCGCCTCGGTCCCCTGATAGCTCCATCACACCTCCTCCACCTCCTCCTCCACCTCCTCCTCCTCCTCCACAGGCCTCAGCTCCTGGCCGCCGGCTCAGGGCCAGGAGATCAGGATAGAGTTTAGTATGAGGTAATGATCCACCTGGAGACTCACCTGGACTCACCTGGCGGTGCTGTGATGTGTATTACATAGACGGGCTGTGAGGAGGACGGGTCAGGTGTGGTTCTGATGGAGGTCTGTGGTTGGAGCTGGAGGAGTGATCTGAGGCCCGGGTGGAGCGACGAGCAGCTCGTTAGTTTGTTTCATGTTCAGCTGAGTGTGTGTGTGTGTGTGTGTGTTTGATAAATTCAAAGTTTAAAAGAACGACCCGTTCAATCTAATCAAGTTACTTAAAATAATCATCGTCTTTTACAGGAAGTAAACAGAAGTCTGCTTCCTGTTTCTGAACTTGAATTCAGACTTTGTGTAAAGTCTCAGAGACTGGTTTGAACAGTTTCAGGTCAGATTTTCAGAAGCTTAAACTTTGTGGACCGCTCGGCTTCAGCGGAGTTTGGACGGTCAGCGGCGCTGCAGGGAAATTTATGGATCCAATTAATGTTTAAAAATTTGCATTTAAACCATCAGGAGACTTTGTTCATCCAAAATGATTCAGTTAGAAAAACGTGAGCGGACCAATTACACACATGAAGACTCACGCCGGCTTACAGCGGCACGAGCTCGCAGATTTCCGAAATCTGAACGTCCCTCGACGATTTTCAGCTTCAGTCAAATAAAACCAGACGAGACGGAGCGACTTAAAAAAGGGCAAATTTTTATTTAAAGCACTTACATAGAAAAATATGATTGATTTGAGTCAACAATAATAAATAGAGCGCCTGACGAGGCCCTGTCGGTACAACAGTACAATCAATATCCAGTTTCACAATACAGCAAAGGCACTAGCATTTACCACAATCAACGAGAAGTCAATGGAGGCGGCGGCGGCGGGTGGAGGGGAGGCGGAGGGGAGGCGGAGGAGGGCGGAGGGGGGCGGAGGGGGGCGGAGGAGGGCGGAGGGGGGCGGAGGGGGGCGGAGGAGGGCGGAGGGGCTCTTCATGGCACAGTTCGACAAACAAACTCTGAGCCCGCGGCCATCGCGTCCAGCAGCGCTCGTGACCCGACTCACGGGTTCATCCTCTGTGGAAACGACACCCGAGGTCGGCCGACTGCTTTCTGAACGCTGCGATCAAAAGTGTTCATCCATCAATCAATCATCGGCCAATTAGGACATTAAAAAAAACCGTTAGGATCGTCCTCTGGGGAGCTGGAATCTCCAACAACACGTGGGTCAGTTTGGTCAAAAATCTGTAATAACTGTCAGGGGCTGAAGTTTTGGTCATTTAAATGTTTACAATAAAGACGGGGGCTCTTCCTCCGGGGACCACGTTAATCCGCTAAAGGTCAGACAGTCCAAGAAAACGTCCCAGAAATAATGAAACAGTTTAATGAATCAGATTAAAGTTCTTAACGCCCCGCTCTCCGTCATCCGCGCCGTCGCTCCGGTTCTTTCAGCAGTCTGCAGGAATAATAAGCTGTCGACCGCGTTCAAAGATCATTCTCATTTATGTGTAGTCGCTCGTAAGTTTGTAAAAATGTTGACCAGGACAAACTGTCACGTTCTCTCTAAAGACAGACAGATTAGTGAAATGCTCGTTAATCTTAATTTCTTTCTTTGCGTCGGCACGTTAGCGACTGTCGATCCGCCAGTGAAGTCAAATGAATAACTGTAAATTGTGTTCTGTCCGTGTGGCGTTGAGAAGATTCGAGCAGACTTTTGTTGCAGCCGATGATGTGCGCGACGATTTAGCTTGTTGTCATATTGACATTATTTATATTTATTTATGTGGATCTGTTGTTAATCAAAGAGCAGATGAAGTCTCGGTGCCGGCTCGCTGTCACCCGATGGGCTTAGAAGTGACGAAGATTCACGTTAACGCCACGAGCAAACTGTCCCGATGACGGCTGGTGTCGCAGGCGGTGAGTTGTTGACACCTGTGTGAGTCGTTGTTTTAGGTGGCGATGAAAGGTGTGTGTGTGTGTGTGTGAGATCGTTTAACACCTCTGACGTTTCCTTTCAGCGCCGTAACATTGAATTGGTTCGATGAGGTGAGGCGTGGGGCAAAAACAAAGGGCGGTTCAGTAGACGGCACAGAAATCCAGTGACATAAACGCGAGAACACTCCCGCCATTCCTCCGAGCGTCGCCGCTTCATCAATAACTCGAGTTGGTCCCGGTCAGACTGCTTCGTTCAGAGAGAAAAAAACAAAAACTGGATGTAGCGCAACAGTTTACATGCAAGCAAATACGTGATCAAGACAGAAGGACGACACGCACGCACGCACACGGCACATCCCTGAAGCTGGCAGAACGATCGGACGTGACGTGACTGAATTTTTCGAGGTGAGAAAATGTCTAAAGGAAAAATAAAGCGGTAATCAAATCATGGTCATATTATTCATGGGTTCTGATTCACACTGAAAAAAAGAGCAATCAGTAAATACGATGGAGATGATAAGGCTTGGATCTTTCTCCAGTTCGACCGGCCTCACAAACACCATTCACGCCGTACGTGGTGTCCAGATATCCACGCGGCCGCGCGCGTCCTCCCGATTGTCAGAACAAGTTGTAAGAACGCGGTCGTCGTCGTCGTCGTTTCCCGTCGACTGGAGAATCAATGCGCAGCAGCCCGACGGCGTTTCCCGAAGGCCGTAAAGCTCGGCCGTCGTCGTTGGCTCCGCGCTCGCGGCAGTCTGTTTGTTTGTGGGTTTTAGATGTTCCTCTGGGCGGTGAGGTACTTGAGAGCGGCCGAGCCGTACTTCCTGGACAGGTCCTGGTGGAACTCGTCCTTGAGGGTGTTGAGACAGTTGCGGTAACCGGAGCTGGAGCGGAACTTGGAGATGTCGAAGCTGGGAGCGTGCGGCATGTGGATCATGAAGGCGTTGGGCAGGACCGCCAGGTCGTACTCCTGAGGAAAAGGAAACGGAGGCGAGTTAAGTCGACGGCGCGAGCTGCACGAGCTGTGCGAGACGCACACCCCCCCCGAGCGGCCCGAGGCCTACCTGCGCGTCCAGCTCCATGACGTGGGACACCTTGTTCCAGCCGAAGCCCACGAAACGCTGGTCGTACTCGGGACAGTCTCGCCTGACCACGACGTAGGGTTCAAAGTCGGGCTCCCAGTCGACCTTGTAAGGGGTGGTGGCCGTTCGCCATTTGGCATAGTCGGTAGGAGCGTGACCTTTGGGCCACACGTGATACCTGGAGCGGCGGAAAGAGAGACGAGATGAATAACAAAGCGGCCGCGCTTCCCGAATCGAGGGGTTGTTTGTTTTTTTTTTTTGGTACCTGAAGGTGTAGAGAGTCCCCATGTCCAGCATGGAGAGCAGCTCGGCTTTGGATTTGGGGAAGGAGAGCCGGTAACGAAGCGTCTCGAAGGCCGGAACCACCAGAGCCTTCTTGGTACGAGCCACGTCGAGCTGCACCACGGACTTTCTGCGGGGAGGAGGAAGCGGGTGAGACGGAGGTGAGACGGAGGCGCTCCGAAATGCGGGACTTTGCGGCGGTCTTACCTGAGGTAATCGTAGAGGCCGTACATGGGCAGAAAGTCGACGTCCGTCAGGAAGACGTACGGCGTGTTGGCGTTCTTGAGGGCCACGTTCCTCACCAGGTTGACGGGGTAGAACTGGCCCTCCTTGTAGACGACGTGGTAGCCCACGTTCTTGCGGTTCTTGAGGACCTCGGAGGCCTGAGCGTAGCGCAGGAACTGCTGAGCCTCGGCGTCGGACATGTAGAGCGCCAGGCTGATGGGACCCTCCCAGTGCTTGCAGATGGCCTCGAGCATCTGCAGCCTGCGGGAGGAGGAAGCAGAGGTGCGGGTGAGGAGCGAGGACTTTGGACGAGGTTCTCAGAGCGTAGCCGAGCGTAGCGGAGCGTTACCTGTCCATGGAGAGCTGGGCCACGAGCGTGACGTCGTCGTCCTCTGCGGGCGCGTACTCGTACTGCAGGAAGTAGAGGTGCACCCGGTGAACGGTGAGCCTCTCCCGCCGGAAGTCGTAGCACTGGTCGTCCTCGTCGAGGTCCTCGAGAGCGGCGTGCAGCTGAGGAGACAAACGAGATGAAGTGTTTGTGTCAATCAATCAATCAATCAATCGGGGGGCGCGCGTCTCACCTGGACGCTCCGCGGACCGGCCTGACCGGGACAGCCAAAGAGCTCTCGCCTCAGCAGGTTCCCGTCGTACTCCAAGAAGGTCAGGTAGAGGTTCCTGAAGAACTCGACGTGTTTGTTCTTGACGCGGAGCTTCTTGGGCGAGTTCCAGTGGATGACCTGAGCGAGAGGGACACACGGTCGATCACGGGCGGCCTAGTTTGCGTCTGTCGATGCGTTTGCGTGCGTGCGTGCGTGCGTGCGTACCTTGAGGTCGGACACCTCGGTGTAGCACTGCTCGGATCGAGTGTGATCCGACAGCTGCACGTTCCAGAAGCAGGGCAGCTGGTGGACCAGGACGGGGTTCTGCTTGATGAAGGCGTTGAAGATGTCCTGCACACAGACAGCAAACAGGGGTGAGGGCTGACCAATGAGAGTTCAGAGTCTAGGTCATGAGGACAGGGGGGAGGGCTGACCAATGAGAGTTCAGAGTCTAGGTCATGAGGACTGTAAACAGGGGTGGGGCAGCCAAAGAGAGTCAGTTAGGGTGAATGCAAGTCAGACAGGGCTGACCAACGAGAGTTCAGAGTGTAGGTCATGAGGACGGGGGCAGGGCTGACCAACGGGAGCTCAGGGTGTAGGTCATGAGGACGGTCAGGGGGGAGGGCTGAGGACACTCTGTGTAAGCAGAGGGCAGGGCTGACCAATGAGAGCGCAGAGTGTAGGTCATGAGGACAGGGGGGAGGGCTGACGAGACTCAGGTGGGAGGCGGGGCCAGGGTAACGGCGATCAGGACAACGCGACAGCAGCCCTGCGCGATATCTAGGGCTATAAAACTGGGCCGGGGCCCTGGAGCGTCAGCGGAAGCGGCAGCCGGGAGCGCTCAGCCGTCCTCGGCGAAGACGCTCCGAGGCCAAGACGCAGGTTGGGGCAAGAGATTGCAGGGCAACAACTAGGCAGGGCAACAACTAGGCAGGGCAACAACAGGCAAGGCAACAACAGGCAAGGCAACAACAGGACAAAGCAACTTTACCTGCGCAACTTCACCCAGCGACCACCGCCACCCGCCCTGCCCCTGGCCTCGCTCAGCCCTACCGCTCGTGAGTAGCGCACTTGCTTCACCTGCTGTTAGCTGTCTTTGTCACCCCTATCGTCTCACTCCTTCAGGTCACCTGAACCGCTCCCCTACCGCTCGCACCTGAAGGAGCTTCTCTAACCTCACACACTGTTGCCAGACTCGACTCCTGCCACCTTCCTCTGCAACTCCTGCTCACACCGACAGAACTTCCCCAACACCGACATCCATCTGATTGAGGAGGCCTGCTGGTTGCAGCACATGGACATGTGCTCAAACACCGTGCCGTGTGACTGACCGCGTTAAGGCCTGCGTTGGTGTCGCTTACCGTCTGCCAGCCCAACTGGGCAGCTTCACACACGAGCTGCTGTCGTCCGTTCCTGATCGTGATGTGAAAATCCACTTAGTCCAAATCTGCCACACGGCATGAGCGTGGACGGTCTAAGTCAGGCCTGTTCCACAGAAGGCCCATGTGGCTGCAGGTTTCCTCTCCAACCCAGCAGCAGCACACCAGACTCCACTCATTTCATCAACTGGTCTTCACAGAGCTGATTGGTCAAACTGGGAGCTGTTGGTTGGTTGGAACAGAAACCTGCAGCCACACCGGCCCTCTGTGGAACAGCCCGGACTTAGACCGTCCACACTCATGTCTTTTCCCGTCACTGCTTATGCAGATGACGCTCTGCTGTCTGTCTCTGCGCGTGGATGAAGAAACATCACCTCCACCTCAAACTGAACCCCTGCTCCTCCCACACACACCACCACATCAGCACTGACTCTGTGTGTGTTTGACTTTGGAGTTCAGATTGATGACCAGCTGACCTCAAATGTAAATGTTAAATCACCTGCTACTGTTACTCTGTAATAAAGCCGATCGTGCTTCTGCAGCATCTTCACGTCTTTAGTTCTTCATCTGCTTTTCTGTCCCTGAACATTTCATACTCTGACCGTAAACACACTGACCTTCCTTCATTATGGAACAGAAGCGTTATAGAAGGACGTCACACCTGAATGTCACATTCACACCGACTGCAGCGTCAAAGCAGCATTCGCTCTCACAGTGCAGATCACACTGGACTCTGCCCTGCAAATCATCCTGACACTAAATCATCTCAGATTAAACAAACAGCAACCAGAACAATGCTAATGCTAATAAACAAAAACGTGTGTGTGTGTGTGATGGGATTTTAGTTTCCTTCACCCGTCGCCGTAGTAACTACCCAGGTTCCTGCTTCCTGTTTGCTGCTGAGGAGAGCACGCCGACCTTCTGATGACATTAAACATGTCTGATGAGGAACGGCTGATGTTTGCACCAAACACACGGCAGCAGACTTTCACCTGTTCGTACGTGACACAAAGAGCACGCACGGCGCGGTATCTCAAACTACAACAACGATACCGCGCTCCAGGATGTGCTGTTATTCTGAATATAAGCACGTCCGCTCAGAGTCTAACGGGCAGGTTTCCTCCACCCGACCACGCAAACGTGTTTCGGTGTCTCTTACCTGATCGGCCAGCGATGTACTGAGCATGCTCATCAGCTCTCTCTCTGCTGTCAGCCGCCACATCTGCTCCCAGCCAATCCGCCGCAGACGCTCCAGGTAGAGAAGAAATGACCACCTGAGACAGAGGACAGGTGAGTCAGCCGCACGCCAACGCCGCACAAATGCTCCGAAACTCGTGACACAACGTCTGTCTTACCTGTGTTGAAGCCTCGTCCCAGTGCGGGCCAGGGTTTGTGGTTCTTCCACAGGTTCCCCAGGTACCAGTCGCTCTGGTTCTCCACCAGGCCGATCACCTGTTTATCTGCACACGACAACCAATCGGTGATCTGCAAATATCTACAGCTGCGACGCCTTCCACGCTCTTCAGCATTCAAACCTTCTCACCTGTGAACTTCCGGAAAATGCCCCACAGCTCGGCGATGTCAGTGGCGAAGGTGATGTCCGTGTCGAGGACGATGACCTTTGACAGGTCTGAGGGCAAAGCTTTGGTTAGCGTCAGCTTCATCAAGCCGTAAATACCTGAGTAATGTTTGTTTGGGATCCACGACACCTCCGACTGAAACACAGAGAACAACACACACACCTGTCAGGTCAGCAGCAGAGAGTGTGTGTGTGTGTGTGTAATGTGATCTGCAGAGTCTCGACTGTTTTTAATGCGACTTCATGAAATGTGAACGTCGGAGTCGAAGCATCGGCGACACAGAAGACTCTTTGTTCAGCACAAAGACTGTGAGGGAGGAGAATGTGATGATGTGACACACACACACACACACACCACACACACACACACACACACACACACACACACACAGCTCTAACCCCACGTCGAGCTGAAAATCAGGAGAGAAACTGTGAATGTGAAAGCTTCATTTAGTTCCTCACCTGGCAGCACACAGGTAACTACAGCTATTGTTTTCACAGGTTATGACATCATTAATAATTCAGCGGTCCACTAATCGCTCTTTAACGAGGTGACATCATGAATCGTCTCTGATGTTCAGTACGAGCGTGTTAACGTGAATCTGGGTGGATTCCATTAGAAACACGACACGCGGACGTCGAGCTGACTGACCCATCACGTCCTGAACTAACCCTCAGACAACATTAAACAAACCTCTGATGTTTGCTCATGTGACTCGACCATGTGACCTCTTCATGTTTCTGTCTTTGATGCTGGCCGCTCTGCCGCTTTCCTTTGATGTGACAAACACACCGTTTGACTTCCACTCGCCTCGCGTGCGTGTGTGTGTGTGTGTGTGTGTGTGTGTGTGTTTCCATGCAGACGACACGGCGTCTTACCTTGAGTTCATCGGCGTCGTAGAAGCTGACTTGCACGGACGGAACCATCCAGGACTCAAACAGAGAGCTCAGGATGCGATTGGCCACCGTGTCTGTGATGAAATGAAAGTGGAGAGGATTCCTCCTGCGGGACGGGGAGAGCGCACACACACACACACACACACACACGTTCAGATCAGGAGCTGCTGTGTGTGTTTACAGCAGCATCTCATACCGCCTTCAACGTTCCCGCGGGAGCAGCAGCTCTGCTTTACAAAGCTAAGCGGGCTTTAACCCGATCCGGCCTCGTTCCCTCGCAGGCACAGCAGCTTCTTTAAATATTTCATAAAGAACATTTTTAATCAATGTGTGAGTTTCCTCCACCGTCGAGCTGCAAACAGACTTCACCACCTTAAGACAGAATACATGACAGTCAGCATGTGGATGAGAGATGAAGGCTCACCTGTGAAAGAGGACGGACTTGACCAGCGTGACCACGTCTCTGCTGGCGTTGTGACCGGCACACACGCACGCTACATGGATGAGCTGTGGACAGATCAGAGTCAGAGCTTCACGTCACCGTCCACACGTTCACACTGCGCTCATCACGGGTTCAGACTGACGGCGTGCCGCGCTCTCGCTGTCAGCACCTCGCCTCTGTCTTTTCTTTGTGGGCCCAAAATAAAGTTTTTAGTTCCCAAACATTCGTCACGTCTGCAGGACGTTCTGCCTCTTTCATGTTCGGCTCCTCGTGTGTTCGTTTGATCACAGAGCGAGCGCAGTGACCGCAGCAGGCCTCACCTCTGACTGTCTGCAGTTTGGACCTGGCTGAGGTCCCTCAGTGTACAAATATCAGCTGGACATGTGATTCATATTTATAGTTTGGTCACATGTTCATGTCGACGCTCTCACACTACGCCAGGAAGTACTCTGACTGAACGCTAACATCAGCACGCTAACAGACTGCTGACGAGCTGCCGCAGTCATTTCATTAAAATTTAAATATCGACCTGATGGTGGCGCCAGAGGAAGATTCAGAGGTTCACAAACATCATCAGCAGACAGGGAACTAAAAAATCAACAGATCTGTCTGATGTGATACTTCAGCACTGATTGAGGTGACGTGTCGGACATGATTAATTATAGTTTCAATAAAAGCAGCTAAAGCTTTGACGCCTGGTTGGAGACTGTCCCACTCAGAGGGCAAAGGTTACTGAGGACGGGTTCTGTCCTGGTTCTGATGGTTCTGATGGTTCTGGTTCTGCAGATCAGTCACAGGGTGTGTTACACTTACACTGACGTGAAAAGTCATTTTGTGTCGACTCTGGCGCCCCCTGTGGACAGAAGTGGTACCGTCCCCACCGTGTTAATGATCATGTGATTAGAATTCAGTACTACCTCACACTTCTGCACGGTGGGCGATCGAGGACACTCCGTGTGGTTGTTCTTCTCCTCCGCCGTGTTGTCTCCGTCCTCCGGTCCCGTGTCCGCGAGGCTCCCCACTGTTGGTTTGCCGTAGTTACCGTCCGGCGGCCTGAGCGGCGGTTTGCCTTGCGATTGGCTGAGCTGCAACCGGATCTGCCGGTTTCTCCTCCTCCACCTCTCGAACCCGCCGACTCGAGGGACGGCTCGCTCCAGGACCTGGGCCGCCGGCGTGTCGGCCAGGCAGGGAGCGAGGAGCAGGGAGCGACCGTCTGAGGAGGAGGACAAAGACACGTTAGAGACAACATTCACCCAGATGATGAAGGTTGATGAAGGTTTGACAGCAGCTTGTCCATGATTTCATCACACAGGACGTCCAGTGCGGACGTGACCTCGACCTTCAACACGCGGGTAAACACGTGACGTCTCCTCGCGGGTCTCGCACTCGAAAATTAGCTCATCGCGCCTCTTCTTCTCGTCTTTCTCCACCTTCCTCCATCCCTCGCTCTCTTCCCACCACGCTCGGGGTGTGAACATTCCCAGAGTGCCTCGGTGCGAGATGTGTGGCGGCTTTTGGTTAATCAAAGAGTCGTGACAGACGCTGTGCTCTGAAGAAAAAGTACTCTGAGTCTGTGGACAGAACAATGACACTCACAGTCTGAGTCTGTCTGCTGGTCACCTGGCTGATGATTTGATGTTAGCAAAGCTGTCCACTCACTAGTTTGTGATCAGAAGTCATGTAATCAGAGTAAATACTCGAGTACACAGTCACACAGTGGGATTACACTCTGACACTGGAGACAACAAATCACATCAATACTGATATGTTGATGTTTCTTCACAAACTGCTGACTCATGTTAAAGGAACAACAGCGTCTGACTTATCGTCCCTCCTCCTCCTCCTCCTCCTCCTCCTCCTCCTCCTCCTCCTCGTCCTCCCTGTCACAGCAGCTGGCCCACAGCTGAAGTGAGGCATGCTGGGAATGTTCACACCCTCATCTGAGGGCAAAAGGAGACGACGACAGCGATCGGCGAGGAAGGAAGGAATGAAGGAAGGAATGAAGGAAGGAATGAAGGAAGGAAGGAAGGAAGGAAGTCTAACTTCTTTCTGGTCCTACATTTCTTCGTTCATGTTTATGTTTCTGCACTGTGTGAATATTTCTGATGTGTCAGTCAGAAGCTTCATGGAGTCGCCTCAGAGGAACATTTGACCTTTTTCATATTTCTGAATAAATTATGCAAAATAAAATTCAGGGCTGTAAAAACAGAAAACTACAGTAAGAATATGAAAAAGTTTTTTCAGTTCAGAGCTCTTCAAACTTTTTGTTGTTTTCATCAAACATCGAGCTGCAGTCTGATCAGACTGTGATGAAGTCCTGCACACGTTACCTGCAACCTGACCTCGACTGTCTGAGAGGAAATTACTTTATTTGTATAAATATCTGCAAAACTTAATAAAGTACATTACTGTTAGAATACTCCAAGTGTGTGTGTGTGTGTGTGTGTGTGTGTGTGTGTGTGTTCTGTTGGAGAGGAGCGACACAAACAGGAAACTCGACCTGAGACGACTAAAATCTGATCTGCAGTCAGTCAGACGGGAGCTGACGTTATTTCTAAAGCTGCTCGGAGGACAGATGGTCCAGAAAAGTTCATCCGTCTTGGAAACGGCGCCGAGCTGGACGCGGAGAGAAAAGCACGGCGAGTATTTCAACACGTGACGCTCACAGGAAGTCCTGCAGGCCTCTGCTGCATGTTCAGAGTCTCCATCAGGTCCAGCAGGTGGATGCAAACACCACAGGCTGCTGCTTCATCCATCACCTCATCAGCTCACGGCCTTGATGGAAACGCTGCATGTTTACAGCTGCTGGCCACACTGAGGAGATCTCAACGTGCTTCATGGAAACACGTGAAGATCAGAGTTTGTTATTTGAGGTTCTGATCCACAGACACGGCCCGACTTCAGAGGAGCAGCCTGAAGCTGAGCGATGAAGCTCTGTGGACGAGCAGTAACAATGGAAGCAGAAGTTTGCTTCACGGCTGCAGCGTTAGTCTGCTGAGGCAGAGTCATGAAGTCTGCAGCCTCGTCCACAGCGGGACGTCGCTTAGCTTCATGCTGGTCCTGTTTACACTGACTGTGGATCAGTACCACATCCAGCTGCAGATAACAACCTGTTAGCTCAGCCGGCGGGAGGCAGACACAGTCACACGTTCACTGCAGCAGACGGACGGTGGACAGACGTCCTCCTCTGGTGAATGTCCACAGAAACGTCTCTTCTATTCTGCTTTCCACATTTTACAGCGTTTGGCCTGAAACGTTTGAACCTTCCAGAAGCCAGAGACCAAAAACCACGAGCAGACCGTCTCTGGACGCTCCGCAGCAGGAATGTCGCTCGCTCAGAAACTTCTCCTGACCTGGACGTCCACGACGCCGCCCTGTCTGTGAGGACGCCCGTCCATCATTCGCATGGAACATGGAAACAGATCTGAGACCTCATGTTGGCACACGTCACATCTCCACACAACCACAGAGAGCCCGACCCGCCTGATTATACGAGCGGCTGCCGAGTCTGAGGAACACGACCAGCTCCACGTTCACCAGAACTCTGTGTGTGTGTGTGTGTGTGTGTGTGTGTGTGTGTGTGTGTGTGTGTGTGTGTGTGTGTGTGCGCTTCCAGGAAACCGCTCGGCAGCATCGCAGCAAAGAAATTCTCTGAACTGATCCAAACAAACTGGCTGAGCGAAGCGGCTCTGAAATCAGCTCCATGTGTTTGAAACTTTAATACTTTAATAGTCGGATCGAAGAGAAATCGAGCTGACCCGACAAATAATTGATGTTTTCTGTTCTTGCTGGTTAAACGCAGAAACCGCAGCCGCACAGATTACAGACTGAGGATCTCACAAAGAGCCCGGCACAGCCCGGCACAGCCCGGCACAGCCCAGCAGAGCTCGTACTCACTCTCCAGGTTTCCAGCCAGCAGGTAGAGCCAGGTGAGCAGGACGACGGCCGTGAGAGACGCCACCAGCAGCTTCAGGCGCCCGCGACACAGCAGGTTCATGATGGGACGCTGAGCGGGGTCGGGGAGAGGAAAGGGGGGAGGAGGAGGATGGGGGAGGTTCAGGTCGGGCTCAGTCCCTCGTCGGGTCGCTGCAGCATCCTTTCATCTGGAGAGAGACAGACACAGAAACACAGATCAGACGTCTGGAGCTCCACACGGGTCCAAAACTTTAGAGCCAGTCTGAAACCGACCCAGAACAGGCCGGTCCAATTATCAGGAGGAGAATTTGACCTGGTCTCTTCATCTGCAGCCTGATACTCGAGAGTGAGACCAAAACTGTTTATTTCTGCTGTCTAACATGGGGACTTATGGAGACTGACTCACTTCTGCAGCCAGCCTCAGGTGGACGTTAGAGGAACTGCAGTTTGTGGCACTTGATGAACCTGCTGCCCGCGTCAGTTAACACACTGCAAACTTTAAACACACCAACTTAATGTGATGATATGATGTCATGTGTTGGAGTTCTTCTGCCCCTGGTGGCAACCAGGAGGAATAATGAGGAAGAAGTGAGCAGAGGTCAGTATGACGTCTGTGATGCTCCAAGCTTCGACTCGGACGTATCGTACGTTCAAGATTTGTTTCAGGCGCGGTTTGATCATAAAATATTAAATCAATAAAGCAAACTGAATTTCAAATGATCGCACATCGGATCGAACGAACTGACGGAGAATCGACCAGCGTCACAGGAGCTGTGTCAGCCTCCGTCTGTGTGCCGAGCCTCATTACAGCGAGGTCAGCCTTTGTTTTACAGCCTGATTCATTAATCCCACTTTAATTAGACACGAGCCCAAAGGAAACAAGACCGGAGACCGCCGCCAACAGAAAACAGCCGAGCGTGAGTCTGAATAAATCCACGTCCAGAACAAATGTCCAAGATTAACGACGGATCCAACAAAGTGAAACATCGAGAACAGAAACAAAGAACCAAAACGTTCTAAACATGTTCCATTTTGAGACGGTGGAACCAACACAATTCTCCTCAAAGACTTTCAAAATAAAGTTCAGAGAAACATTTTATGAGTTTTACTGTCTGTGTCTATGTCAGCCAATCACACCCTTCATGCTGCGTCACCTGACCACTCACGACGACCTTTAGAGCCAACCACGATGTCACATGATCGTGCTGGTTAACGGTTTATTCCTGAAAACTGATCGAACCCCATCTGCCGAGATCATGTGACACGATGAAACGCGTCATGTGACACGATGAAACGCGTCATGTGACACGATGAAACGCGTCATGTGACACGATGAAACGCGTCATGTGACACGATGAAACGCGTCATGTGACACGATGAAACGCGTCATGTGACACGATGAAACGCTTCATGTGACACGATGAAACGCTTCATGTGACACGATGAAACGCGTCATGTGACACGATGAAACGCGTCATGTGACACGATGAAACATGTCATGTGACACGATGAAACGAAGCCTCGCGGTCACAGAATGAACACCTGCTCTAAGTTTGTGATTTTCTTTAAACTTCTCAGCACAGGCTGAAACATAATAAAGATTTCCTGCTGCTGAGTCAACATTGATTCATTATTAATTATTACTGAGTCACTGTGTAACGAGTGAAGTTAACGACCTGGAAACAAACCAGCAGCCATTTTCTCTGAACTGCAGCTCAGAGTTTTGTTTCGTGTGTGGAGGTCGATGCAGAGCCGGACTCGCCCTCCCAACCTTCATCAGGACGACGATCTGAGCGGCTGCCAGGCCGGACCGCCATGTGTCCGGGCTACCTGGAAACAGGAAGCGGCCACCAAGAGGACGAGCGAGCTGACATGAGCCTGCTGCTGTCATTCAGGACCTGGTTACCTGAACTGTGAGACTCTCAGGTGTGTTTGCTGCAGCACGGATCACTCAGAGCTCAGTCGACCTTCAGAGGAAGAACTCGCCGACTCAAACAGAATAAAGTCTCTGAGCCGTCGACACGTGAGCGTCACGGCGAGGACGGCGTCCGGCTCCATCCGTCTCTGTCAGGACGTTCTGCTGTCGCGGCTCTTTTCTCTCCTCAGCAGCTGAATCAGCTTCAGGTTAAAACACACAGCGCTGTTTGACACACGAGCTTCCTCTGCAGCACCTGAAGGTCGCCTCAGACCGCCGCTCAACAGAACCTGCTGCTCGTGCCACCATCAGCCGACTCAAAGTTTGTTTCTGACATGGAATCCTTTTTGAATTTCATGATGCGCTGCCTTTAATGCCCCTCAGGGAGCAGCTCGACCCTGCTGCTCTAAGAATAGAGAGGCTTTCAGGCTCTCCTGGAAATTGCAGTCTCTAATGTATTTATGAGGCTTTTAGCCGTGTGGAGGAAGCTGCTCTGAACGAGCTCTGAAGATTCGGATGACTTCACTCTGGAAGAACTTCAGCAAACTTTCACTGGAGATTTCTTCAGTCGTACACAAAGCTGAGCGACCACGAGCCGCCGTATGAACTCGACAACAACCTGATCTGTGATCAGACTGATCGTCACCACAAAACAAGACGACAGCCGAGGGACGAGATGTTCAGCTTGTGTCGTAGTTCTCAGGAATCCAGACGTCCTCCTCAGACAAACGTCGTGTTTGTTCTGACGGCTGATCGATCGTTGAAGTTTTATGAAACTAAAATATTTGGAAGACGCCACGAAGTCGTGAAAACACCGAGCGACGACGTGACGAGCAGACGAACCTCTTCACCACGTTTAAACTCTCCAAGTACACAGAGATGATTTATGAGTTAATTAGCCGGGCTGATGTATGCGCTGTATGTCATTAAGAGCAATGAAAGGTGCTGAGATGGGAGGAAAAGGGAGGACAGAAAGAACGGAGAGAAAGTAGGAAGGAGGAGGAAGGAGGAGGAAGGAGAGACGCTGTGGGACACAGAGGAGAGGATGCAGGGAGGCGTAAGGAGGAGTGAGTAAATAAGCGGAGCTGAGCTGAGGGAGGTGGAGGTGTTCCAGCCTTTCAGCCTCCAACACTCATAAACCCAGCGAGGACATAAAAGTGAGGGACAGAGACACTGAAGACGAGTTTAATGGGCAGCTTTTGTTGATTCTGCAGGAGCTGCACAAAGCGCTTCAACTCCTGCCTCTAATCGCAGCCGTAAAAACAAAAGAGCCGGCCGTGAGGAGGGGAGGAGGCATCAGAGGAGGCAGGGGAGGAGGCATCAGAGGAGGCAGGGGAGGAGGCATCAGAGGAGGCATCGGAGGAGGCAGGGGAGGAGGCATCAGAGGAGGCAGGGGAGGAGGCATCAGAGGAGGCATCAGAGGAGGCAGGGGAGGAGGCATCAGAGGAGGCATCAGAGGAGGCAGGGGAGGAGGCATCAGAGGAGGCAGGGGAGGAGGCATCAGAGGAGGCATCAGAGGAGGCAGGGGAGGAGGCATCGGAGGAGGCAGGGGAGGAGGCATCAGAGGAGGCAGGGGAGGAGGCATCAGAGGAGGCATCGGAGGAGGCATCAGAGGAGGCATCAGAGGAGGCAGGGGAGGAGGCATCAGAGGAGGCATCGGAGGAGGCAGGGGAGGAGGCAGGGGAGGAGGCATCAGAGGAAGCAGGGGAGGAGGCATCAGAGGAGGCAGGGGAGGAGGCACCGGAGGAGGCAGGGGAGGAGGCATCAGAGGAGGCATCGGAGGAGGCAGGGGAGGAGGCATCAGAGGAGGCACCGGAGGAGGCAGGGGAGGAGGCATCAGAGGAGGCATCGGAGGAGGCAGGGGAGGACAGACTGTCTAAAATCTGGACGTAGTCTCTGAGACGTCCCCGCAGACTGTCTAAAACCTGGACGTAGTCTCTGAGACGTCCCCGCAGACTGTCTAAAACCTGGACGTAGTCTCTGAGACTGTCTAAAACCTGGACGTAGTCTCTGAGACGTCCGTCAGACGTTTCAAACTGTTGCCCTCCTGTGAACTCTCAGAGTAAACAAACGTGTCGAACTGTGAGGACAGTTTGTTCATTCATCTTCCAGGAAATCACAAATATATGAACACCAACTAAACGTGTGTGTGTGTGTGTGTGTGTGTGTGTGTGTGTGTGTGTGTGTGTGTGTGTGTGTGTGTGTGTGTGTGTGTGTGTGTGTGTGTGTGGTCAGTGAGGTCAGCCTGACAGAGTGCAGTTGATTACGTCTCTCGTCTCCGTCCTCTCTAATGCAGGAAGCGCCGGCTGATTATTCTTTAATCAGGACGATCTCCTGTGTGATTAGCTCGGCGCTAAAGAAGCTCTTCAGTTTGAGCGGGGACGCGTCCGCTGGACCACAGCGCCGCTTTCAGCGCTCTAATTGCATTATCATACTGTACGCTCCGCGCTCGACTCACAGCGCTCAGCGTGCAGACTCTGAGGAAATGATCTGCTCATCAGGAAGTTCACTGCAGTTCTCAGTCAGTATCGATCTGAGCTGACCTCAGCGAGAGGTCACGCTTTACTGCCAGGTCAAACTTTAATCACGAGCTCATCATAGGAGACCTGGACTAAGCTTCAGGATCACAAACCTTCACCATCACCATCATCGTCATAAAAACGCCCTCGTGCGTCCTCAGGAACTCATCACAGGAACATCTGAAGACCTTCAGCTGCTCAGCAGGCTCAGAGCCGCCAAGTGTCTCTGCGTCATCAGCCGTCATCTCGACGTCTTCGTGGCTAAAGCTAACAAACAAACACTGTCTACTCACAGTCTGGCAGGTCATTCGTTCACCATGAGGAAAAGAAAACTGACCGTGCCATTAGTCTGAATCCAGCATGTCTGAAACTTTGAACCAGATCAACATGAATGAATCAATAAAGACGTCCATTAAGATATTCATATCAACAGACGCTTTCAGAATAAAAGCATGCTTTCCTTCAGGACAGGAAGTTATTTTATGCTAACCAGCATCAATCCTCCTAAACCGACCTCTCATGCTGAAATCTAACCAGCAGACTCTCCACTCTCAGTCTGGCAGTCATTCCTTCACCATCCAAGGAAAAGAACATTGCAGTTTAACCGTGCCATTATTCTGAAACCGACAGTCGTCCTGTTATTCCAGAGACAGCCACAGATCTGGAGGCTCGCCGTGTAACAACGTAAACCACGATGTTGACTTAAACTTAGAGCGACTGTGACGAATGAAAGCGACCAGATATTAAAGATCTTAAACTGCAGGTCCAAACTCTGAGGAGACACTGGTCCACAGGGACAGGCAGTCCTCGTCTCCTCGTCTCCTTGTCTCCTCGTCTCCTCGTCGAGTCCTGAACCGCTTCCACATCCAACAACTGACAATGAAATGTTCAGATAACAAGCTAACCTGTTAGCCGCTGCTGCAGTCGATGGTTAAACGTTCAGTGAGTTAATAATGATTATTTTCTCTCTGAGGTTCCTCATGTGAGAGCTGCTGATGCATGAATCCGTGTGTGAGGCGGTAGATGTTGGTGTTTGTCCTTCAGTGAATCAGCTGCAGCTCTGAACAGACAGACAGACTCTCACTCTGACATTTCCTCGCCTCCTCTTTTTGTCCCGACAGGAACACGGAACACGTCGAGGTCCGTTCTCGTGTTCTGACTTTAATCTGCTGCGGCCTGCCTGCCTGAGGTCGCCGTGTTTCTCTGTGATTCATCAGAGTTAAGATGAGGTGGGATTAGTCTGTTTGTGACCACAGGCGACCTTTAGATTTCATTTCCCTGCAGTCCCACAGACAGAGGCAGGAATCACCATGATCTGTGTGTGTGTGTGTGTGTGTGTGTGTGTGTGTGTGTGTGTGTGTGTCCACAGACCGACAGGAACAGTTTGAGATCCTCCGCTTCACTTCTGACTGCAGCTCCAACCGTCCAGATTAAATCTGAATGATGTTTATGATTCAATATATATGATATGATTCACGTTTTTTTAATTCAAACAGATTCTCGACGTTTATTTAATCCTTCAATCATCAGTTCAGTTCTACGCAGACGGAATATGAACCTGTAACTGATCTTCATGATGATCGTTCAGATTTTGAAGGTTTCAGTCCGTCTGAAACATTCAAATATTTCATCTTTGAATCTGCAGTTTGTCACAGAGGAGCTGATTTTTATGAATAATTTAACTCTCTCTGTTTCTCAGACTTCATTCTCTGCAGCCACATTTTTCCTGTTTCAGCATATTTGTGGAGAAAATAACTCGTTTGAAAGAAATGTGAGCAGCTTAAAGAGCACAGAGGTTTTTAGATAAGTGCCTTGGAAACTTTCCCTCCGCCCCCGTCCAGTGAAATCAAGGTCAGCAGGATTTGATTTGTGCCGCTCAGAGCTCGGATCTTAAAAACTCGGCTTCCAGAGAAAAGTCAGGACGCGATCAGAAAGCAGCCGGGACAAACGGAGACGCAGCAGCTCCGACAGGTGAGACCACAGAAGGAAACTCTGTCAGCGGTCACACCTCCGAAGAAAACACAGATTTAAAGCTACAAAACACACACACACACACACACACACACACACACACACACACACACACACACACACACACACACACACACACACACACACACACACACACACACATATGTAACCAGCAGCAGCGACCTTTGCCCTGTCGTCCTACCTGGATATTTCCTCTGCTTGCGCTCGGTGTGATCTGAACATGTGGTTAAAGGCTGCACGGAGCGCTCCTCCTCCTCCTCCTCCTCCTCCTCCTTCACCTCCTCCTCCTTCTCCTAATCCTCCTCTTTCAAAGCTCTCCAGCTCTGACAATGAACTGCTCGGCTCTTTTCTCTCTCTCAGCAGACTTTTGTCCCAGTTCCTCAACCTCTGTCGCTGCTTCATGCCCTGCTTTCCTTCTCTCTGCCACTCTCCTCCCAAAGCTCCTCCTCCTCCTCCTCCTCGTGCACAAACATGCCATAAATCGCCTCCACCTCGGCGGGATCGGCTCTGATTTCAGCCCCCACCTCCTCCTCCTCGCTGGGCTTTTACTGAAACGAGTTCAGCTCCGTCCAACAGATGGGAGGAGGGGAAAGGTGGAAAGAGGAGAAAATAACGGGCAGAGAGGAGAGAGGAGGTGTCACCTACACACTGTCAGGAAGAATAGAGAGGAGCTCTGTCAGTTTTTTTAAAGCTGAGGAATGCAGGAGTCTTTGAGGCCGGAGGATTCGGTTGCATTAGCTGGACGCAGCTTTGTTCAGGTTCAACCAGTGAACCTGCTCAGCGTCCACGCTCTGAATCCTGCATAACTTGAAGCCTTAATATAATGTGAACAGGTGAGTTGTATATAAATTCACCCTCAGTACAGTTGTCATGAACGGGGGAAATTAGCTACAGAGACCAAAACAGTTTTTTGTACCAGGCTGTAAACATGTTTATTTCTGCTGTCTAACATGGGGACTTATGGAGACTGACTCACTTCTGCAGCCAGCCTCAAGTGGACGTTAGAGGAACTGCAGTTCCTGTGTTGGCTTTACAGACACGGAGGCTTGGCGCTCGGCTGCAGTGGTTCAACATCTGATCAGAGCGCCTTCCTTTGGAGGAGCTCCAGGCACGTCAGGCAGGAGAACTTGGAGCAGAACCAGAACCTGCTGGAAGGGCTACAGAGCATCTAGGCTGGGTGCAGATCTGGATCACTCAGGAGGAGTCAGACTCCGTGTTAGCCCTGCTGCTGGATTAAAACACTGAATAATCTGAATGTGAAGCCGCTTGACTTCAGGTGACTCCTGGTTTATTGCGCGACACGTTCAGGATCCGGGCCTGTGATTCCTCAGGGTGACTCAGAGTACCTGAGCTCTGCTCAGCTCTTTGTATTTCACCGTGAACTCGCGCTCTGTTTACCTGCGCCTGAGGCATGAGGGTAAGTTACCAAACGCAGCAGCGCTCCGTAATTACAGTGTTGACGGTGCCGGGTCGAGAAACCAGTCGGGGCACGCCGCATGCCTGAGCTAACGAAGCTCTGCTGATAGATGCTTCATTACAGACGGAGATCAGCGGACTGGATCGGCAGCCGGGCTCTTATCTGGAAACAACTCCCGCTGCACCTGAAGTCTGAAGCTCCACGCCGCACACGAGCAGCACAGGAAGCTCTGTAACGTGAACCGTGTTCAGCCTGAACGCTGATCTGAGTCCACGGAGAGACGGAGCCTCAGTTAATGTTCATCTGTCCATCGCTGCACGCTCCTCAAGGCTACAACAGCTGATCTACAGTCAGATTTACAGCCAATCAACATTATTACAGATGTGATACACACACACACACACACACACACACACACACTACTTCATGTTTATATTAATTATTGTTGTCACACTGTCTGATGATCTTCTGGTATCGTGACATCCTCAGTATGATTACGACCACGAGCAGATAGATCTTCTTCTTCTGTGGTGCCGCAGAGCTCCACATCACAAACACCCAGCAAAGCACTACTTCCTGTTTAAACATTAAACTACACAGGAAGCAGGAAGTGACCCCGTTGATCATTCATTCACCGAGCCGCAGCGGTCTGCAGTCACGCAGCTGAATCAAAGATGCAGCGTATCCCATGATTCTTAGCAACAGCAGCTCCCGTGAGGCTTAACAAAGCGTCTCTGCTGCCTCTTTTACTTCTTCTATCAGGACAGAAGCTCTGCAGCGTGAAGAAGCTCCGCTGAGATAAATCCAACTTTAACAAACGCAGGTCAGAAGGTCGACTGAGAAAAACAGATTTCTGTTTAAGCGCCTGCTGCAGGTTGTTGTGGTGCACGAGGATCAGGTGACCGTCCTCCAGACAACCTGACAACTTAACACCAACACTTCCCTCATTACGAGGTCAGAGGTCAGAGGTCAGCTTTACAGGCCACAGGGGGGCAGCACATAAACAAGAAGAGGTGAAGAGGCCAGGCTCCAGCTTCCTTAGTGAACATAGAAAGAGTCCGGAGGAGGAGGAGGAGGAGGAGGAGGAGGAGGAGGAGGAGGAGGGTGTGAGGAGAGTGGACGGTGGAGGTCAGGGGTGAGGAGCTGGGTTTCCCCCTTGCACCTGCTGTACCTCCCTCCTCCTCCTGCTGACATCCAGAAGTCTGAATTCTTCCTCAATAGCTTCAGTTTCAGGACAGCCACAGAGACTACGTCCAGGTTTTAGACAGTCTGTGGGGACGTCACAGAGACTACGTCCAGGTTTTAGACAGTCTGTGGGGACGTCACAGAGACTACGTCCAGGTTTTAGACAGTCTGCGGGGACGTCACAGAGACTACGTCCAGGTTTTAGACAGTCTGTGGGGACGTCAGAGAGACTACGTCCAGGTTTTAGACAGTCTGCGAGGACGTCACAGAGACTACGTCCAGGATTTAGACAGTCTGCGGGGACGTCACAGAGACTACGTCCAGGTTTTAGACAGTCTGTGGGGACGTCAGAGAGACTACGTCCAGGTTTTAGACAGTCTGTGGGGACGTCACAGAGACTACGTCCAGGTTTTAGACAGTCTGCGGGGACAGTCTCAGAGACTACGTGAATCTCTTTGCATCAGAACGATGGTAGAAAAAGTAAAAACAGCTGAGCTGCTTTAAATTCAGAGAGCAGCATCAGTGTTTGAGAGCTCTGCAGATCTCAGTGTAAACATGTGCTGCCCTCTGGCTCTGCACTGCCCACACACACCGACTGTATGAATAATACGACAATAGACCCGCAGTACACACACACACACACACACACACACACACACAGAGCTCTTCTGTCTCCGGCTGCCTACACACTACACATTCATATAGTCCGCTTCAGGACAGTGGAGTGGGTCAGAGGTTCTGCTGAATCTATTCTCAGCATCCAGCTGTTGAACATTGAGCTGCTGTTGGTGACTCAGGTTCATCCTCTGTGCGGCTGACACGCCCTCAGACTGTGTGCTGCGATCAATGCAGGTGACTCAAACATTGCTTCTCCTCTGTCGATGCTGCTGCAGCGCGTCGACGTGTTTCCACTGCAGCAACATGAAGACGAGTTCTGTGCTTCTTTGGTGGAAACCCGGCTGGAAGCAGCACAAACGTCTTTGCGACACGGAGCCGAGCTGCAGCTCAGCGGAGGCAGCGCGGAGAGCCTGCAGGCTACAGAACTACCAGCTGCTCTTTCCCTGACCCCGACTCAGAGAACATGCTCCATCTGAGGCTCGGGTCCGGCTCAGTCTGCCTCTCTGCCCACGCAGCCCGGCCTCTCCTGCTCTCACATGGACGACACGACGGCTCACATTACACACGGCTCCCAGGAGTCCAGAACTTTTTCTATAAACTGGAAACTTCATAAGATTCTGTTGCCGTGGAGACGGACGTGATGCTGGACCAGCGCCAGTAAATAAAGATGGACACTGCGTCTCCAAACGTCTCAGATAACCATCTTGGTCTGGTGATATCTGCTCCAATGATCTATGACATGTACCGGAGCCAACCAGCAGGGGGCGATCCAGATGTTTGCTGTCATATGCAGTCAATAGTCTCAGTCTGTGAGCATCACTGAGGTCTGATCCAACAATTACCAACTTATCAAAAATATTTTAAGTTTGCTCTCAAAATAAACTTTATCTGTTTCCATGGAGATGGACAACAAGTTCACAGTCGTAGACTCTACATGTAATAAACTACTCTACTCCAGCAACTAGCCTGAGCCTAAATAACAATGTCTGGTCCCAACAAGCTTAAAGCTTCCCACAGATCTGAATAAATACCAATAATCAATAATCTCAGCTGTGGAGGACGTGATCCAAACAAACATGTTTTTATTCCTCTTCAGGCCACCTTTAGTCTTCAACAACATTTCCCTGAGCTCACTAAACACAAACGAGGTACACACCTGTAGGTACACACCTGTGTTAACGAAGTACACACCTGTATTAACGAAGTACACACCTGTATTAACGAAGTACACACCTGTATTAACGAGGTACACACCTGTAGGTACACACCTGTAGGTACACACCTGTAGGTACACACCTGTAGGTACACACCTGTGTTAACGAAGTACACACCTGTATTAACGAGGTACACACCTGTAGGTACACACCTGTATTAACGAAGTACACACCTGTATTAACGAAGTACACACCTGTATTAACGAAGTACACACCTGTATTAACGAGGTACACACCTGTAGGTACACACCTGTATTAACGAAGTACACACCTGTATTAACGAAGTACACACCTGTATTAACGAAGTACACACCTGTATTAACGAGGTACACACCTGTAGGTACACACCTGTAGGTACACACCTGTATTAACGAAGTACACACCTGTATTAACGATGTACACACCTGTATTAACGAGGTACAGACCTGTATTAAATCCAGAACACTCATTAAATAAAGATGATTTCATCATCAGAACAGGTCGTCGTCTTTAGGACTGGCTGTGTTCATGATTTATTTGTTTTGTTGGATAATTTGCAGGTTTATTAGATTTCTTTAATTCCTCATTTTACCTCTGAAACAGAAAAATATGAATTATAAATGAAAGTTAAGCCCTGATGAGACCGGATACACACAGGAGCTGAACAGAACATCAGAACTGGGTCATCTTCACCTTGAGGAGTAAAGTGAAGTCTCAGATCAGATCTGTGTCAGTGAGGACGTAGAAAATAAGAGCGTGACTGTTTCTGTCAGGACGTACAGATCCAGAGTCAGCCATGACGCCTGCACAACACAAACAAACCGACACGCTGCCACCTCCCCGTTAACCCGTCTGCTGCCTCGTCTTAATGAGCTGCTCTCTGCGGCGCTGTCAGTCGTCAGCGCTAACGGGACCGGCTGACACGCCGCGCGGAGGATCACGGATCAGCAGGGCCGCGTCCAGAACAGCCGGCTGAGCTGTGTGATGAAAGCAGAGTTCACACCGTCAGGACAGATTTCACACCTCGTCCTGTCTCAGCTCACCGTGTCACAGTCTCAGGTTGTTTTGTGCCCACGCTGACACGCCTGACAGAGGTGATCTCTTCTTCTTCTTCCTTTTTTCAGCTGGCAAACAACAAAACTGGATCAGAACCAACATGGTGAGACAGGCGCAGACCTCTGATCAGTCCTCATGTTCTGTCGCATCGCACACACATCAATGAAACACTGATCTGTGTCAGGTGACTCCCCGTCGCCTGACACACTGACCGGCTCGTCTCACATCCACAAGCTGAGCTCAGTGACGGAGAGTCTAACAGCAGCTACGGTGGCTGCTAGCTAACAGTCACATAACAGAGTTAGATGATGCACGGTGTGACGTAACGTTCCCACAATGATGAAGAAGCATTACAAAAGCTGTTTTGTGTTTGGGTGGAGATAAGAAGTAACTGCTGCTGCCTGCATTAAGCTCTCAGACGTCGCTCGGTCTTCAGATGAATCGAGGTTTTTCATCTCTGTACGTCAGAAAAGCTCCTCGTCTTTGTCGGACTCTTCAAAATAAAACCTCAGCCTGCGTGTTGGCTGAGAATCACATCCAGTTAGCAGCTTTCAGGAATATGTGCAGATACACTTCACTGCCAACGTTCATCACGAGTCCGACAGCCAGGTGTGCTGGATCCGACCCAACGTGAACAACGTGAGCGCCAACAGAGCAGCAGACTGAGAGACAGAGGACGGCGTGAAGAAGCAGAGCAAAGCGTCTGCAGCCGGCGTGTTAACGTCCTGCACGCGCTCCGTGATGCTGCCAGACCTCGCCGCCTTCTGTCACATGCTGCCACTTCTTGCTCCGGACACGTTAACCTGGAGCTCCCTGCTGCTGGTCTGAGGTTCAGCCCGGGAAAACTCAATGTCAGAACCTCTGGATCCGGCTCACACACGTTATACTGTGAGTAATGAAAGGAAACAAATGATCCCACAACTACAGTAAAGGACAGCGAAACACAGAGATCAGCAGACTCTGACCCCAAATCCACCGAGCGTGGATTCACCGTGTCGCGAGCACCGCAGCCGATCCAGTCAATGTTTCAAAGTCTGCGGCTCCGCCGCGGTCCGGTTCAGGAGCGGCTCTCCACCGAGCAGCCCGTGTCAGTTTACTCAAACTTAGGTTAGAGTCATGTTCACGTCCTGAGGAGGTTCCAGCCATGCACAGTCATCTGAGAGATTTTGGGTCGTGGTTCTGATGGTTCGATGAAAGAGGTTCTGGTCTTTCAGACTCAGCTGCAGCGTCAGAAGATCCTCCAACATCTCCTGAAGTGAGTTTATTCCATTCTCATCATTTCAGCAGAAGAAAAAGTGTGAAATCAGCTGACCCTCAGAAACACACCATCACTGAGGGCGAGCGAGGTATGAGGAGACAGGGGGAGAGAGAGAGAGAGGGGAGGCTGCAGGAGAAGGAGGAGGAGGAGCAGGAGGAGGAGGAGGAGGAGCAGGAGGAGGAGGAGGAGGAGGAGGAGGAGGAGGAGGAGAAGGAGGAGCAGGAGGAGGAGGAGAAGGAGGAGCAGGAGGAGCAGGAGGAGGAGGAGGAGGAGGAGGAGGAGCAGGAGAAGGAGGAGCAGGAGGAGAATGATGAAGTATAGATGTGAGTTCATTTCCCCCGCGGAGCTCCGACTCCATTTCTACAAATCCACAAACAGACATTAATCTCAGTGACAGCGAGGTGTGAGTGTGTGTGTGTGAGAGTGTGTGTGTGTGTGTGAGTGTGAGAGCATGTGTTTGTGTGTGTGTGTTGTGTGTGTGTGTGTGTGTGTGTGTGTTCACTGTACGAGTCACATGTCGTCTCCCTCCATCACTCGTTTGTCACTTTTCTCTCTGACAATCACAACAAACAGCCACAGCTTCAGGAGGAGACGCACCATGGGAGGAGGACAGAGACCTCCTCAGAGGACAGACACCTCCTCAGAGGACAGACACCTCCTCAGAGGACAGACCTCCTCAGAGGACAGAGACCTCCTCAGAAGACAGAGACCTCCTCAGAGGACAGAGACCTCCTCAGAGGACAGAGACCTCCTCAGAGGACAGACACCTCCTCAGAGGACAGACAGACCTCCTCAGAGGACAGAGACCTCCTCAGAGGACAGAGACCTCCTCAGAGGACAGACACCTCCTCAGAGGACAGAGACCTCCTCAGAGGACAGACACCTCCTCAGAGGACAGACCTCCTCGTCCCTCTCCTGGGACAGAGATGATTAAACTCGGAGCCTCGCAGCGGTCTAGACGACCCAATCAGCACATCACACGTTTGTTATCCGTCCAATCAGAGGCCGGCTGTGGAGGAGGGGTCGGAGGTCAGCGGATCAGGAGAGCGAGACACTGTGTGTCTGCCCTGTGGTCATGTCAGGTCACCTGTGTGTGTGTGTGTGTGTGTGTGTGTGTCACTTGTAAAATCTCATTACAAGTCTTACAGGTCGCCTGCAGCCGTGAACAGAACTCATCAATCAGTCAGAGGTGACGCATTCACACACACACACACACACACACACACACACACACACACACACCACACACACACACACACACACACACACACACACA